>JAVRXN010000011.1:66828575-67108575 GCA_033556935.1 Timema podura | reverse complement strand
AATTAATTTGTTAGTAGTATGGAGCAGCCTGCTAGTTAGCAAACTCCACCCCTATTATTCATCCCAAGCCTCAAGTCAATAGTCAGAAACTTTAGTCGAACATGCTGAACTGACTCTTTCAGTAAACAAGATTGAAAGTAAAAAAATAAAATAGAACGTTAAATATTAAACAGTTTCACATTAGAGAAGTGTTTTTAAGGGTCAAGTTGTAAATGGATTGCCTAGAAACTTCCTGAAATCTAAAGCAATGCCCTGTGAACGATAAATCAACCTTGGAAAGAATAGAAATCGGGTAAAAATACATTATAATAGTTTTTTTAAGTTAAGGAAAGATGATGAAGCTCCTTTTCATTAATATTGATGAAATAACTTCTTCCTTCTTTTACCAATTTTCACCATATTAGTCTTTTCAACAATATGCTTAATCCAATATCAGAAATTTATCTTATCGCTATTTTAACATTTTTATATCGTAGCTTATCTCTATATACATAAATATGCCCACTGAGAATATCCTAAACACAGCGTATTTGTTTTACTGAGATTTAAATTATTTCAATATTAGGGGATTATCCAATTATAGTATAACTAAAATATTATCAAAACAACTCGCCATTTGAGGGCATACGGAATTAATATTTAGCTCAACTAATCTGATGTGCCAGTGACGTAGAGGTAAAAGCTAGATTCTCAGCTGAGTGCAGTGGCGGAATAAACATGGTCTTTCCTTACTTGACGAGAACAAAACTAGGCTTTCGAAAACGAAGGAAAATATTTGGTACATAAAGGGACGGAGATAATGAATACTGGAGGATGTAGCATAATGATAATTTGCATAGCCTGTACCCATCACTAGACATTATTAAGCTTGTCAATACTCGTAGGTTATGGTGGACAAAATATTGAGTGCGAATGGTATAATCTAGAACCATTCTCAGTGTATTGACTGGTAAACCCAATGAGAGGAAGCCTTTGGGAAGATCTAGACGCAGATGAGAGGATAACATTAGAATGGACCTGAAATAAATAGGATGTAGGCTAATGACTGAATAGAACTAGTTCAAGATAAGGATAGGTGACCTTTTGTAAGTACGGCAATGAGTTTTCAAGTTCCTAATGCCATAAAGTGGTGGTACTAAACCAGGGGTATGCGAACACCTGTGGGTACGTAAAAAAATCTTAGGAAGCAGGTAAAATTATATGTGTGTGTCTGTGTGTGTGTGTATACACACACTGAAACACATATAAAATATATAATTTAAAACTTATAATTTTTTACGTAATTTATTTTAGATTATAGCATGTGTATAACGTGTATTACGCACCAACGACTTTCGGGGAGCAAAGTTGAGGAAAATTATAGCTGGGAGTACGCGAACAAAAAAGGTTGAATAGTTGAATACCAATGCTGTAGACTGATTAAGAAAGTAATATTGAACTATATAAGAAATCGTGTATTTACACTAATGTGGATTGTAAGTTTTTAAAATTATTTTTGAAAAAAAATCTTTAAGCAAATTAAATGTTAAAATAAAGTTAACTCACTGAACTCTCTAGTGAAATCCATCATAACCAGGAAATCACTACCACGACAAACTCGACACAGAACGAGGTCAAACGAAGGACCTATCTCACTTAGCAGTTGGCCTCCCACACTTTATGACACAAAGACAGAGTACTACCACCGCAAGGGTTGGTTCGGGTTCAAAACTCGGTCGTTAATAACCGACAAGCAGGTAATAAAAAAGAGAAAGGAACAACCTCGTTTATAACTGTCACGGGCTGGACTCGCAAGTCATTTGTTATGTGTGACGCGTGCGGATGCTGTATCGAGTGCAGAGGAACGACGCATTATTACCGTCAGTTTCATTGCCGATTATGTCGCTCAGGCATGTCAGCGTGGACGAAGAAACAAAATAACTATTCTTATATGTCAAAACATTACTTTCACGTTTCACTTAAGCGTAGGTAAATATCAATAAGAAATATTCGAGGAATTTAACTTACACTTTCTGGAGCAGCTGATTTTGTCAGCCGGAGAGCGTCGAAAGCGCTTGATAAACAGAGACCTCGTAAACAAAAGTCAACTATACTTTGTATCAAAATCACCTAGTCATTTCTGCCTCTTTCGATACTACTTCATTCTTAGAATGCAGACTAAACATTTCCGTGGAAGTATATGTCTATCAAGAACAGGAAAAAAGAAAAAGCTAATTTTGAAATGCGAGTCAATGTTTCCAGGCGCAAGTAATAGAGTGAATGTTGATACTCACCAGAGGAACAAAGGAAGTGTTGCCAGTAGATAAATAAGAGGCCTCATCAGGGTCTAAACGTGATACTGTTTTATAGTGATTTGGTGCATCCTTTTAAATGCAACCCAGTTCGAAAAAATAGCTTCAAATTCATTAAGTAGGCAAAGTCGTTAAAACAACCGGGGATATTGGCATCTGAATGCGCGTTTATAGTGAATTGCAGTTCATAAGCAAATCCATCTCTTTTATTGTCGCATCACGCCTATATTTTCAACTCAATCGGTATCCGAGCCCAATCCTTAGACGTGGTTTGTAACGTTATTGACCATGGACGAGTTTCCTCAAAATTGTTTGAAAAATGACATTCCTATGTCCAGGTGTCATTTTTCAACTAATTTTACCCGCTTCATTGGCCCAATTTTCTAGGGTGTCACTTTTTTGTTGGAATGGTATGCTGAAGATGGGGAGGGCTTGAATCCCAGTCGGGTCTACTAAGGTTTTTTTTCCTAAATGGTTTTCCACTCTCCTTCCACAAAAATATGAATATATTGCTTCTAAAATTCTTCCTTACTCATCCCTACTTCATTAGAGTAATTATCACATATACGTATAACCTGAACAGGTAGTAAGACGGGGCGGTATAAAAAAACATCAGATATGAACCACTTTAAAAGGGATATTTACTGATAATATTTACATTTTTTGTATTTTCAGTGGGACTTAGTCAGAACATTTGTGTGTTTAAAAACGAAACCGAAGTTGTTATTTTTTGTTACCTTCAGCTTTTGAGCCTTAAAGTTGGCCAAACGTAATCGGCTCAAAAATTTAACTTTTCCTCAGACTTTCTAGCAACGGGAGGTACTTCGCTACAACGACATGAATGTGAACTACGTCTGGATAAAACTTCAATATGTTTTTATAAAGTTTAGTTTTAATATTGCTAAACACAGTTTCCATTTGCATGTTATATTTCAGACTTATTTGAAATTAAGTAAAACATACGGATCAAACATTATTTTATAATTATGTTTTACCATTTTTAGAAGAGTGACTCAACTTGACACATAAAACGCTAAACTAAATAGTTTGAATTCAAAAGCTTAGTATGTATTTCGAAACAAATTTTTGTATATTTAGAACTATGAATAATTATAACTAATATATGTAACTGAAAACTTTTTCATCAAACATTTAAAACAAAGATATTTCGTTTTACCTCTGTTTGAAAGACATGGATGGAAATCACTGATCAATTTGTTGACGTAAGACAGCTTTTATGTTTTCTTTGCATGAGTTTGTAAATAAACATTGTTGAAAACTAGGTTCTATACTACTACCAAATTACGTTCAAGTTTCCATAATAACTACTTGTTTTGTCATGATAGTTCGTCAATCACAGGGTAATAGTTGACTCTTATTAAACTAACTACGAAAACATCGCCCTTCTACACAGAGCATTACTAAACAATAATTGTGCCACAGTAAGCATTCAACATTAATATTCTCAAATAACAGTATTATTCAAAATTTATATAGTCCCAAATATAAGTATTTATTTCAAATATATAACTATCCCAAACATCAGTGTTGTCTACCATAATTTTTAAAGTAAAATATATTAAAAATATGAAGAGCTCTTAGCTTAAATTTATTTGGAATTTATATTTTAGATCCACGTATCCTTTAGGGATATACGTATTTAAATATAATTAAGGGCAGGGATGAGGAAGGTCAAATTTAGAGATCATCCCGCAATTTAGGAAGGAATTCGAATCCAGTCCTTCCTGGCACCGTCAAAGCTAAACAAGATTAGCCTGACATTAAGCCCACGTATCCATTGGTGTGGGTATTTGGATGAGAGAATGTTACAGCGTATTTAACTCTATATTTGTAAGGAGCCTGTACACCAAGTATTAGACAAGAGCTTTTATCATAGCAGGCTAACTCAGCTCCCGGCTCGCATATGCTTTTGTGTGTGTGTGGTGTGTGTGTGTGCGCGCGCGCGAGTTATGGGAGTAAAAGGGAAAATAAAATACCTACGATATGCCATAAATGTTTAGTTTAGTTTAGTTTATGGATGACCCATTGGTTTAAAATAGTATTGATTGTTTAAGATTTTGTTTATACCATGATATAGTAACCATTATTGAATAAGATGTTAGCCCCCATGATAAACACTAAATCAGTTTGGCAACTGTTTGGACTAAGATTTTTCTCGAGATTGGTAGCGGTACCGCTGGAATGGCGAAGAGGGTAAGGGGCCGCGAGTCACTACCCACTCTAGTTTTACACATACGTATTAATCAAGCTAATGTGTTAGGGATGACTAAAGTTGAATTTAGAGGAGGGCTAACCATATTTGCGTGAAAGGAGTTTGGAAAATCTTTTAGGGAAAGCCAATATCACTTTTCTCGACTAGTATTGGAACCCCGAGTTCCACGTCATTGGCAATCCAATCCAACGTGAGAGTGACGCGTTAGACCATGCGACCATCAATAAGCGTAAATGGTACATTTTAATTAACATTTTATATTAGTTTTAAAGATATTCATTGTGAAGTGTAGTAAGGATATAAATTAAAATTTAATATAAAAAAGGTGAACTGGCGGTCTAGGGGTAAGGTGTTGGACTTCTGTGCTGGGGGTCCGGGATTCAATCCTTCGGTCCCGGCACAGATTTATCTGATTGCCAAACCCTTCCTTCACCTCTGACAAGATGTGTATTAAACACAACTTGTGAATGTGTGGAATGCCAGGCCTCCACTGTGGTTCGGATCCCACATTAAACTGTAGGTCCTCCATTTACTTACAATCCCCTACCATATACACAAAAACGTAAGTTCGTACAACCCTAATGATATAAGACGCTTGATGATGTAATAATAATTTAATAAATAATAAAGATAATAAAATAAATATAAATATAAAAAGAAAAAGCCATCAATTCTTGATATGTATAAACACCTTACGTCAAATAGCAAGATTAATACAATTAATTAAGTTAACCAAAAGCAATTTACTATTGATAAACTCATGAAGTGTATATTAATACTATTTAATTTCATTTTTACAAATAATGTCTCAAAATTATAACTTGCGCTAGCCGCTGACAGACTGACTTTTGGTCGCTACGACACAAACGTTGCGATCAGGTCACTTTTTAGTGTATTGCATTGTTTCATACGCCCAAGAAACGCTCACATTGACGTTTTCAAATCTGTCGCGGAGTTCGTGTCGCTAGTCTGACCCCTCTCATATGAAACATGCAATACACTTAGAGAACCTGGTCGCGGAGTTCGTGTCGCTAGTCTGACCCCTCTCATATGAAACACTGCAATACACTAAGAGAACCTGGTCGCGGAGTTCGTGTCGCTAGTACTGACCCCTCTCATATGAAACACTGCAATACACTAGGCAACGTTGCGATTCGGTCGTATCGACCTTCATAGAACACTGCACACACTAGGCAACTGGTTGGAGTTTGTGTCGCTAGTCTGACCCCTCTCATATGAAACAATGCAATACATAGAGAACCTGGTCGGGAGTTCGTGTCGCTAGTCTGACCCCTCTCATATGAAACACTGCAATACACTAGAGCAACCTGGTTGCGGAGTTCGTGTCGCTAGTCTGACCCCTCTCATATGAAACACTGCAATACACTAGAGCAACCTGGTCGCGGAGTTTGTGTCGCTAGTCTGACCCCTCTCATATGAAACACTGCAATACACTAGAGCAACCTGGTCGCAGCGTTTGTGCCGCAGCGACCAAAACGCCAGTCTGTCACCGACCTTAATAAGTCATTTACACCCAATTATCACTTTTGAGCAAAAAAATAGAGTTCTATTTAGATATGTGTATTTTAGGTTAATCCATCAAACATCGTAACTAAATAAATGGGATTACAACAATCTTTAAAGTTGAAATAAAAATAGACTTAGTTAATTAACTCTAAGTATACGTCTAAGTTCTTTTTGGGGGGATCCAACCAAAATTATCGGGAAAATAAAACCATTTGTAAATAAATTACACCATGATTCAGTCTGCCTACGTGGTAGGAAGCCTTAAGAGAAAGTTTATTTCTAATAAGTGTTGCAGCATAGAAAATGTATCACGTTGAATTATGTGAATAATATGCTTTAGACATGTAGCTTTGAGATTTAAAAATTATATTTACGAACGTATATGAATTGAGGCTTGTTTTAGTGGCACGTTTGCGCCTATATTAAGCACCTCTATCATATACGCTCGTCTTTATTTAAGTCCCCCATCATTAAAAACAGAACCGAAAGAAGTAAAAATGTGTTAGTCCCTGGAAGGGAAGTTAGAGTGGGAAAAACACTGGTTCAACCTCCCTCCTACCCCCAAATGAATTTCTTGCAACGCCCCTGGACTCTACCTAAGCATAATATATATATATAATATTATATAAATAAAATAAAATAAAAATATATATATATATATATAAATATGTTTTCAATTAGAAGAGAAACGAATATAATGCATTTTCTTTGTGAGATGGTACTCTTGGGCTATCACATTCCCTTTCTTCCCAATGTTTTGAAGACAGTTCATTTCCAGAATGGATTTCTTTTTTTTGTACGACCAGTCCGTGTTTGCCCCCATCATATTGCTGTTCATTTTCTCCGTTGTTTTGTTCCCGGGGAATCCCCTCGTGGTAGCCACAACTGTCGTAAAGCCGCACCCACTAACCATAATCTTCTCTTTTCAGCCAACTTGACAGACGCACAAATCCCAACATCACCTGGTTTCTCATATTTTTGTCCCAGTTTTTTTCAACCAAGAGGTTTTTTTTTTGTTACTGCTTCTGAAGCGGTTTTCCCCCCCATCTTGGTTTTATATGGCAGATGATATATGTCCAGTAATTTTCTATTCAGTTGCAGATATTTGAGGCATTGTTTTAACTTAAACGATTTAGTAATAAAGTGATCTTATCAAAATTAAATAGATTATTATAATAAATACGAGTTATTTAAATAATGTAGTTTCACAATAATCTTGTCTATTCATATTAATATAATTAGGCTACTGCCAACTTTGGTGGGAACGTGGACTAAAGGATTTGGTCTAATTGCCAGTGGGAGCTCGATTCCAGCCGGGTGTACTGAGAGTAGTTTTTCCTACATGTTTTCCCACTATCTCTCTCGCCAAACAAATGCGGGTATACTTCCTCTAAATTCAACTTTCCTTATCTCTAACTCGTCAGCGTAATTAGTACTTAAGCGTATAGCTCAAAAAGGTAGTAGGACGCGGTGCTAAAACAAATACCTAGGGTGTTTACCTTTTAAGAGTTTCCCACTCCCCCTTCGCTTAAATTTGAGTACATTTCATCTCAATTATACCCTCCTCGTGCAAACCACATTATCATTAAAACACTGATAGCCCGAGCAGATAGTAAAACATTTATTTATATAATTTGCTAAGCCCTTTTCCGGTCATTGAAAATTAGAGGAAAACAGCTTAACCGATTATGAGAAAGGGGCGACTCATTTTACATGTTAAAGTTTGAAGGTGTTGGCAACAATAAAAAGTTCCAATGAAGACTCGATTCTACTATCGACGAATTTCCTGCTCTTATGACCAGTGCGCAATGGCTCATCTGTACACAAAATTTTTTTACATCACTATGGAAAGCCTGAGCATGTGTACGAATATATTTGCTTTGGTTAAAATTAGTACAACTAAAATTTTATCTAAGTGATATCAAATATATATTATATATATCGCTCTCTGCAAAAAAAAAAAAAAGAAAAGGGCGTATAAGTCAAAAACAAGTAGTTTCCATAATTCCATGCAAGAAAACTAAAATAAATGTAGTGAATTTAATGTTCTTCGAAGATAAGGGCTATAGTCATTGACCTAAGCCCTTTATGCATGGATTACGAATTTTTTTTTTAATAGGCCCTTCTTGTAGAGTTAGAGCTGAAAGAGGGGTCATTTTTAAAGTTCTCTTCTTTGTGGTGTGAAGGGTAAAAACATAAGTTCTGTTTAAATTAAACACTGAACGCTCAACATTTATGGAAAGTTGATAGCCTTTGATGAGTAAGCCTTTATTTAACTAAAAGTTGAGTGAGGCCTCATTCTATAAACTTTCCTCAATAAAAAAATGTTTGAATAAATTTCAGTGCTATAATCCGCAGTCATCACTACAACTATTCAACAGTTATTTTATATAATTATATAACTAAGATAATATAGACTTGTGGTTAGAAAAAAAAGAGCACAGGAACTATTGGGTCAGGGAATATTTGACAATATATGCACATTATTGGTCATGCAAATACAGTAATCACGACGAAAGCTGATTAACTGTGTGTATGTACTCTGCCAGCTGTAAACACTTCCATGAGTATGTCCTCACGCATTGCTGCGTTCATCATCACAATTTCTACTCGAGTAACCACCGTCGAAATATCTAAATCACAGCCCGAGAGTTAAACCGTTACTAAATCAATCTAATAGGGTGGGGGATGAGCAGAAGGGGGAAGTTGCGATACTAAAATTGAAACAAAAATATTTTATGTGGTTTTTACTTTGTGAATACTATATTAAGTAAGATTATATAAATCCTTTCGGTGGTTGCGCCGTTCTCGAATTAAATCGGACTTATGATGGTGGGGATATCGGGATTTGAAATCCCAGCAGAGTGTATTAAGGGAAGTATTTCCTAAATTTATTTATACTATCCCTTCACGCAAATGTGGGTACATTATCTATATACTATATCTTCCTCATACTTACCCCATAAGTTTCAGTATGTGGATATCCCAAATATAACATACACACAAATTTTAAAAGGGTGCTTGTAATGGGTAGGGCCCGGATTTTGATGACATGTCATCATTTTTAGGTTCATCATATACAATGTTCATTAGTAGATAAACTCTGTTCATGATCCTGTGGTTGTATAAATGTATATTTCATTGGCCTTTTTTGTCATTTGGGAATTTAAGGCAATATTTTCTTGATTTGTGGCATTTCTGAGGCATTTTTAGGAATTTTTGAGTCATTTTTAGTCATATATGTTGAATAAGTATATTTTTGATTATTATCGATATTTTATAAATGCATAAATGCTCAACTATACATTTTGTCAAAACACAGTTGTCGAATGAGAAGATAATGTAGAAAATGAACGTTGTATCCTCTTTGCTTGTGTGCTTGTACAATACCATTCCTGGTTGGAAGGGCTGCGTTGAAAGAACATATTTAAAAGCAATGTTATATTTAGTAGAAAGCAAGAGTTCTGATAATAAAGGCTTCTCATTGCATTTTTAAATTTGTAAATTGCGTGTTTGATTTAATCGTGTGCATTTTATTACCAGTTTTTATTAATATTTTAAACTTTTTTTGAAAATAATAAATAATTTTTTTAGCATTTTTAGATCATTTTTTCGCTCATCAAAATTTGGGTCCTGGTAATAATTAGTAGTAAGTTCCAAAACCATTATAAATATATAATATTTATAGTAAAGACCTTTCGAAACTTGTTACCAGCTTCAAATTTTGACAGATTAAAATTTTAATTAATTTAACTTTGGTTCCCCCCCTTTCTCCTTTGGATTCAATATTGGCTGTAAGTGACCTACACTATCTAATATAAGATAGTAATCTGAAAAAGTGTATTTGAATAAAATGAACTGTCATTTATCTGAAGAGAGAATTGAAACTTTTATATATAAAAAAAACCTCCCTTTATCAAACCCCGTCCTCCCAGCTTAAATTTTGGTTCTCTGTTCATTTTCCACTTTGAATAAAAAAAAATAGAACCTATTTAATCCATGCCAATTTTTCATTCCATGATCAGCACTTGTGTTTTGTTTTATAATTAGTAGGGCCAGGCAGCCATGGTTATTAATGACCTAAGATAAGTGAGAAGGTTAAGAGTAACTTTAGAATAAGTGCACTCACATTAGCAGGGAAATATAATTGGAAGGCCACGTTGACAAATTCCACTTGATCCCTCCTTGCCCCCCCCCCCCTCTCCAGTTGACTCAGTCAAAATTTGAGCCTTGACCTTTCCATCCTATCTAATTTATATTGTGAGCCTGATGCCTTAAACCACAATCCCACCGGTAATGGCTTGTCCTTTCTTATAACCTATTGTGTGATTTCTTTAAAATGACATACATCTAAAAAATATATGTGCACATTCTTGTATTTTATTTAAAAACCTGGTATTTTTTTTTTTAATTCCGACCTAACGTTTTTCAAGCTTCCGCACAAAAGTTCTCGCGTCACGAAGCAAACCACGAGGGAAGAAATATGTGACCGATGTTTTTACTCTTGAGCTTTTCATTTTTAGGATTTGTGCCAACTCCATCCTTTCTAATCTCCTGTTGAAATAAATAAAGCTCCATACCCTCCTCCACCCTTTTACTTCACCTCTTCTCTGGCAGTGCAGTAGTACCTTCCATAGTTAGGGGTGGGAGGTCGTGGGAAGCCACCCGCAGACAGACACGGCGTGCTGGTTAACTTTTCCTTGTTTCCCAGTGTCTGGCAAGAGAACTGACAAATGGCCGACATAGCCTCAATGACCGACCGGAGGATTAGATCAGAGGAGAAATGAGAGAGTAAGTAGAAACAAGACTTTTAAAACCCAACCCTACCCCCTCATCCCCTCCTTAACTTTTAGACCTTAAGTTTATTATTATTATTATTATTATTATTATTATTATTATTATTATTATTATTAGCACCGCGTCTTACTACCCGTTCGGGTTATACGCACTTACGCTAATGTGTAATGGTAGGGTGATTGTGAGATTAAATGGAGGACCTACAGTTTAACATGGGATCCGAACCACGGTGGAGGCCTGGCATTCCTCACATTCACAAGTTGTGATTAATACACGTCTTGTCAGATGTGAAGGAAGGGTTTGGCAATCAGATAAATCTGTACCAAGACCTAGGATTGAACCCCGGACCCCCAGCACAGAAGTCCAACACCTTACCCCTAGACCGCCAGGTCACCAGAACTTAAATAATCTCTTCTAAATACACAAAAAAAAAGTTCTTGTTCAACTGCCTTTGTTAACTAATTACGGATATCCAAGCTTTTTCCATAGACAAATATGACTACACCCCATACGGTTAATTAAATCATGACTTAACGTTGCCTACTGGATGAATTCGAAGCAATTTTGAAAAGCGGGTTGGATATTAAGGCGGCCGCCTCGGTCAGCGTGAAAGTATCAATCTCTGTCAGGCCACACGGCTTAAAATACAATGTTCTGTGTCGTTTTCTGGAACTACTTCCTTATTCTGTCCAAGCTTATACTCCCTTTCGTTATTCACATTCAACCACCCTTTGTCATGTCAACAAGAAATAAGGAGGGGGAGGGGGGAACAGCCAAACTTCTTATCTCAAGGTAAACAGGAAAGCTCACTGCTAGTTCTCAAATGTCCTAACAGTTTATATTGTGAGCCAATAAATTAATGTATTTATTAGAGGAAGGCTAAATCTAAAGCAATTTTTCATCAAACCTAGTCTCATAGCTTCGCAAATATCTTAAAAAGTCTTTGAAAATTAGTCAAATTTTCACACATTTGTTTCTATTAATAAAACTTACAATATAGGCTGTTAAGGAAAAACTAATTTAAGTTAATTATACTGTTGGAATTTTTTCGACTTTATTTTGGCTTGAATAATATTTTGAAATAACGCATCGTAAAATTAAATATTGCTTTATATCTTAACGTCTGCTTGGCATTTTTTCGCTTCCCGAGGCAGCCCTCTTTTGACGCACCTTAGCACTCCAGGCACCATCACACTTTGACGCCAATCTAAGAAATATAAGGCGAGGGGAGAAATAAGCAGTACACCCAACGAGGCCTCTAGTTTACCTTCTGATAGCACTTCACTTCTTCCGCTGACGAGTATACGAACACTTATTATTTTACACCTGGACAGCAATGAATTATTTCTTGTTTACGATTCTAGATAGGACATGTGCTTCCACGGGATTTTTTAATCTACATCCTGTAGGAAGATTCCTAAAGGACATTTACATGATTAACTTAAATAACCTAAATTAAGACTATAAGATAATAAAATATAAGGACTGTATAAGACTACATTTTGGAATTATTAAAAACTTGTATTTTTTGTTTCATTGTTTTATCTTTAAAAATATCCAAATAAAACGTAAATATGTTAAAATAAGAAATTCATCTTGACCTTCCATAACGTCGCAGGTAAGCAACGTCCTTAAGGTGGGGTTGTAGGGAAATGAGAAAATGTCAGTGTTTTTGAAATTTTTATAGAAAACCTTTTTGACCAAAATAAATATAATACTGCTTCAATTTAAACATAGAGATTAATTTTCTTCCCATTGTTATATCAACATTTGTTGAATACCTGCTATGAGCATAGGGCATTAGATAAGAAACTTTTTAAACTAAGAGAAAAAGTAGTCATTAAATTCCAGGATATCCTTGATAGATATTCAACCACTGTTGATATCACAATGGGAAGAAAATTAAATTCAATGATTAAATTAGAGAATTATTTAATTTATTTTGATATAAAAACTACAAAAACAAATACCTTATCTCGCGTCCCCATACACTCCCATCTTTAACTATTACGTTACGGTTTTGGTTTGTGTTTTCGAAATTTTTTTTTAGCTAATGAAGTTTAAAACGAGGGAGCTTTGGTACGGGTTTTTTAAGAGACTTTTAAATACAAACTGTGACGAGCTACATTACAATTGGTGGAGACTTCACTGAGAACCGTGAGGTTGCAGAGATCAGCCCCCCAAATCCAGTCAGAGACATGGCGTTAATTAACCATAGCAAACCTATGTTATATTTATAAACAGCATGTTTTACAAAGTGAGACTCTAAGAGACTCCCTTTTTATTTAGTATATTTAATTATTTAAATATGATTTTGATGGTTTGTTTCTATTTTTGAAACATATTTGATTAATATTTTCAGTAGGTATTCAAATTAATTAAAATAATAAATATGCATAATATTTTGTAAAATAACATTAACATGAAAAACAACTTACTAATCGAATTGTGGCTATTTGGTTCACAATTGTATATGCACACCACAGATGGTCTTTTACATTTTGTATACGTTTAAAAAAAACAAAAAAAATTTACCCGCCTCGGTGGCGTAGTTGGCTAACGCGCTAGTCGTGTTGAGCTCGACCGCCGAGGACGGGGAGATCGAGGTTCGAATCTCGGTCGGGTGAACTGGGATGGTTGTGGTTTTTCCTAAATAGTTTTCCACTCTCCCTCCACGCAAATTCGGTTTACTTCCTCTAAATTCAACCCTCCCATTCCTAATCCATTAGCGTAATTAGTACTTAAGCGTATAACCCGAACGGGTAGTAAGACGCGGTGCTAAATATAATAAAACATATTTTTACTGGTTCATAAAACTCAGTGCTCCAAACAGTGTTGCCACAAATTACTTACTTACTATTTGATCGGCTGTTATATATAAATATATATGCGCTAATATATTAATTTGAAAGCTGGTATCATTTTCTAACAAAATAAATGTACATCTAAAATTTACTAAAACTTATTGATTCAAAAAGAAAAGATTTGATTATTAATAATTATTTTAGTTCATACTTCAAAGTTATTTTGTAAGTCATGTAACTGTCATTTTATCAGTTGATTCATAAAGCACGTATTAAATACCTCCAGTTTTAAAAACAAATGAAATTAAATACAATAATAGCAATTTGGGAACTACGTAGCAACACTGATACCTGTGGCGATCTGCAATTACACAGTCGGTGACCTAATTCATCGTTTCGTTGTTCATTTAATAAAATGGCGGGTAGCAGTCAATTTACATACGCTTGCAAATGCAAACATTAATTACTAGTAACATTACACATTTTCTATTCATAAAGTACGATTCTCCAATCAGATCCAATTAATATGACAAGTGGTAATTGATTAAATATTGACCCTTTTTTTTAAATCGCTTTTTTCTTTTTGAGAATAAAGCTTGTACTACAATACTCTAAGCTATATAATACTTTTATTTTTTCATGTATTTGGGTCGGATTTCTATCTATGCATAAACAATAACGAATAGCTAACAGTGCATTGCGCATAGTGCGCAAGGAGTTGAAATACTTTTTTTCAATTTATTGCATTCATAATCGATACAAAGTGAATAGTAAAAAGTGATTTAGCGTCAATGACTGTGATTGTAAATGTTATTGAAAATAATCGGGAAACCATAGCGTTAATTACAGAATAAAACCATTACAAAATGAAAATCAAATTTGATTTAATAGTACAGGCACCACTTAAATTTAATGTTTCAAAATAAAGTGTGACGAACGTTTTTTTTATTTGAACACTTAGGTGAAGGGGTTTTGTACGCACTTACGCATAATTGTAATGGTAGAGTGATTGTGGATGAAATGGAGGACCTACAGTTTGACGTGGGATCCGAACCACGGTGGAGGCCTGGCATTCCACACATTCACAAGTTGTGATTTAATACACGTTTTGTCAGAGGTGAAGGAAGGGTTTGGCAAGCAGATAAATCTGTGCCGGGACCAGGATTGAACCCCGGACCCTAGCACAGAAGTCTGACACCTTGCCCTAGACCACCAGGTCACTTAAGGCAAATAAGTTAGACCCATTTCTACGAATAAACAACCATATATTTGAATAAGACTTCAGTCACTACATTAGAGTATAACTTTATATTTTTACTATGAATAGTGCAGTGTACGTTATGTACTATCATCATTAATTATGCATTATGCATGATTATAAATCCAGTCTAAACATTAGGGACGATTCCTTAAAATCTTAGAATCCTTATGAGTACTGAATATGTCATGTTTTTATAACCCCGAATTTGAATTAACGTTTAACTACGATTTATTATTTATTGCAAACACAATAATTAATGCGAACAAAATCAGGATTGAAATATCAATAAATATATATGATATCAACGTGGAGAAGTCAGCCTCTTACATTTATATTGTCTAAGGATGATTTGAATTCGAGATCAGTAGGATTTAACCTGTTTCTAGTAAGCACATATTTTCTCACACTTGGATTAAATATCTCTGAACCAAAAATGTTCACACACGTCAACAGAATTGTAACACTGTTGGTGTGCCTGACTTTGATTCTTGAGACTGAGGATCAAAGCCGGTCAACTCCATTGAGCTCATTTTCTCTCTATATCGAATAAAAGAGAATGCTCCTATAACGCTCATATTTAAATTAGCTTGAAATAAAGTGTTTAGTTTTGTAAAGTGACAAAACTATATCATAAACTATTACTTAGTGGTTTAATTTTAGTATCCCCTGATCAAGTATTATGGCTGCCTAGAGCCGAAACAATTTTACAGATAGGGCTAAAACTTTATATCGAATGATTTAATAAGGTTTCTCGTAGGGAGTTTTGGAATTAAATATCCAATACTAAAATTAAGAATACCTAGACTACTGAAGGGCAAAAAGAGATATTTTTTTCTCTCTCAATATTCGCTCTGACGATTTTGATTAAATTTTGTATCCAATCACTGTTTAACATTACACACAAATGGCAATTCTCATTTCCGGTTAAAATGAATTTGAGAGTTGCTTAACCATAAAATAAAATTTTAATTTGTTTTCATCTTCGCAACTATTTGTTATACTAAATAGCTTAGTGGTGTAGAGGTGTAGTACTATTAAAAATAAATACACATTTACTTGAAACAAATTTTTATAAAACAAATAATTTCCAAACTATTGGCATATATATTTTTCAAATAGAGGTCTTGTAGATTGGAAGTTGATAGGTAGGTTCTTTGGTGAACAGTAATGTTACATTTTCCTCAATATGTTTATGTGAATGTGTATATTATTTAATTTATACTCGATGAATGAATGTGATACTTTTTTCCTTCATGTTTCTGCAATAATGCATATTATTTAGTTTCACAAATCTTACCAATTTTAAGTAAATGTCTCGATTTTTAGATAAATGAGATAGAAAATCTGTGCGGTGCAATGTACCATTTATTTTATATATAATAACCATCATATATTTAAAAGAATTAATAGGAGTTTTGAGTAGATTTTTTTTTACAGACAAAGCAAATTCAAGGAATAGAGAGAGGAGGGGGTGGGGGGAAAGAGTAATTGAAGGGGTTTGGTGGCTGCAAGAAGATTTTCTCCGTGTGGAAATCTCGCGACTATAAGAGAGTGAACTAGTCGTTCTGGCAACGTTCCCGTTTGGCACCGGATGAAGTGGCCAGCAGAGTTGAAACAAACCCGAGAACAGTTATTCACCCTCTTCCAGCCTCTCCTTGTTCTTAAACTTAACCCCTTGCGATCCGTTCCTTACCGCTCCGGTATTCTTCGGAATGTAGAGGATAACTCAGGCCACGTTACAGAGAGTAGGAAACCGATTACATTTCCTATGTATATCACCCATTTGTGGCCGCATGGTCTAAGGGTTCGGCCAGACTGACGAGCGAGCGCGCAAGCGACTGGGTGGCCAGACTGGCAAGCGAGCGAGCGCGTGATTAGCAAATAGCTCTCGATAGTTATTGACAAGGAGGCTCCGAATCTTGGCTCAGTGAACTGAGGGTGGTTATTAACAAGTGATTTATTGTGTAGTTTTCTCATACTCTCTCCACGCTAATGGTGATTCTTATTTGTAAAGGCCTATTTGATAATATTGAAATATTTTAACATATCCGTTTTACACACACTATATATATGTTTATGATATTACCAATTAAATTAGGTCGTTAGTAGCAAGTGTGCTAAACCTATCGATAGTAATAAAAATGTCAAAATGAGAAGTTTTCCTAGCACTCAATGAACCAACATATAATAATATTGCCTAGCGCCTGTAAACAAGACTGTACCGGGTCGAGCGCGCGCGCTTGAAAAATAAAACCAGTTCTATCTTTCAAGCGCGCGCGCCAGTCACCGCTCGCTTTTGAAAAATAAACAGTTCTATCTTTCAAGCGCGCGCGCTCAGTCGCTCGCTCACTCCAGACTGGCCACCTCTCATTACAACCAATGTGTTCTATTTCATATTTTAGTCACTCGCCCAGTCTGGCCGTCCCCTATCGCGTCACTGTCGTGTTGAACTGGATTGCCGGCTGACGGAGAGATTGGGGCTCTAGCCTAGATTGGATGTAATGAAGGTGTATTTTTTCCCCTAAGTGTTTTCCATTCTTCCTCCACACAAATGCAAGTACATTTTCTCTACAGTCTTACTTCCTCATTTATACCAAATTATAGTGATTAATGTGGGCTTATAATTTTAAGAGATTAAAAAAAACACACAAAAAAAATTGTACAATAGATTTATGGTAGGAATAATATTTTAGAAAATACAAGTAAATATGTTTTTACTGTCAACTTTGATAATATTTAAATATTTTTAATATTATTTTTTTATAAGTATTGATAATGTCTATCAAAAGTGACAGCTGAAGATCACATGTTGACGTATGAATGCGTGAAAGTAGATCAAGTAACATTTATAGCTGTCATAGATAAGGTTCTTCATATGTCAATTTACCCGTAGAGAACACAAAGTCACGATCTATAGCGTTCATATGAGAGATTTTGGTTCAAGTTCTAGTTCGCTTGCTGCAAAAACGGGGGTGTGCGTTCAATTCACTGCGCACTTGAAATGTGCTCTAAAAAGATAGTTTTTGTCCGAAAACTTAGCTCAGTTGGTTGAGCATCTCTCTATTCAACTAAGTCTTTCGGGAACATTTTGGTACACGTCCCTTGAATAGTAACTTCTTCATCCCTAACCTTTAGTGCAACTAGGCACTTACATTAAGGACTAGTAAGATGCCAAACAAAAACAAAAAGGCAAAAATTAATAATACAGATGTAGGCTCATTCAGGATGTAGTTTTTTTCTACAAATATGTAATATTGTGTCACATGACCAAAACCAACCAATTATAATTGAAAGCTTAACATACTTCATAATAAATGGTCTGTCAGTATTTGTAGTATAAATGATGGCCTCTTTGAACCTGAAAATCAGTGCTCATAGCTGATCTGATGAAATGAGAGTGTGTAACTTATCATCTACCTTCAAAGAGAATGTAACTAAAATACTTCTCTCTTACAAGTCACCTTCTATGTTATGATGGTTAATACACATTTTTTTTTAAAATTTAGCTATACGAGAAGTCAATGAGCGTCGCTTTTCTGTTTGTGTGTTAGTTCCGTTTAAACTCCCCACAAGTTGGTCTACCTAGATGTAAAATCACATTTTGCGATGGAGTAGTTCAACGAAATATCCTTAGTAAATGCTTGAATAACGTATTCTAAGCAATGTGTAAACATTTGAACGAGGTGTAAGTTGTTTTTGTATTTCTGTATCCTAGAGTGGTGTAATTTAAGTTGAGCGAGCCGTGAGATTGGTGAAGGGGGGGGGGGGGGGTGAAGGGAGTTAAAAACAGTTCGCCCAAACTCTCCAGGGTTGATGTAGTGCCAACTTGCAATCTGAAAGCCGCTTAAATATTTAACCACGCGCTCTATTCAATATGTCTGTGCAAGAACTACCTATACGCTTCACATATGATTGTTTCAATTTTTAGCGTTAGTTTTAACGACGTTGCCTACCTGTGACGTCACGGCAGGTCAAGATAATATTTCCCATGTTCATGAATTTACGTTTTATTTAGCGCGTTTTAAAGATATAACGTTGAAACAAAAACGATAATTATAAAAATAGCCATAGTGTCACAAAATCCTTATTTTTATCTTGAAGTTTTTTTGTAAACGTATTTTATATAAATCATTTATAATTTCTGTTATTTGGCTTTCTCACGAAAATGTCCTGTAGGAATCTTCTTGCCAGGATGAAGATTAATATAGTCGTGGAATCATAGGTTTATCTAGAAAAGGAAATAAAAAAAGGGTAGTTTTAAAAAGCAAGTCGATATTTCAAGGTGCAAATAGTATAGCGATTGTTTAAACTCGTTAGAGGAATAGGGCAAGTGTTATCAGTTAATAATCTAAGAGGCCTTGCAGGGTGAAATGTTCAGTTTCTTCCCTCTCTTCATATTTCGTACATTACCGTTAAAGTGTGGTAGTGCTTAGACTGTTTAGGTGCTTCAAGTTCAGATGCAACCCGCTTTACAAAATATCTTCGTTATCTTCAAGTAGGCAACGTCGTTGAAGTGAATTTCATTAAGGTCCTTTCCACGAATGAGAGGCAAAAGTTGACCAAATACACTTCGGGTGGGTCTTAGCTTTGGTTATAGGCTGTGACTAAATGACACTATCTTCGCCAAAGGACGACGGCCGCTTTATTGGTATGATTAGAGTGCAGGCTGACACCATTAATCTCCGTTTTCTAAACCGGAGACGCTACTTTTTCATTCAAGTAGCTTCTCAATAATTGTCCTCATGAAGCTTATTACACGCCGTTCCAGAACCACTGTTTCACAAAAAAATCTGGAAGCTCCGGGAATCAAACCTGGGACCTCTGATTTTGTAGCCAGGGACTCTGACCACAAGACCACAGAGCCTCTCTTGATGAGAAATATAGAATTCTAAAAAAATGTACCCACATTCTTGGGAAGGAAGAATGAGAAAACCACTCAGGAAGAAAATGCCTTAGTATACCCAGACGGGATCCACCGACAAATCGGATATAACGAGACCGGTACCCTTTTCTGTGTGCCCACCAGAGCGGATATTGTAAACAGTCCGATTTCGATAGGAAGGATCTTTTTGAACAATTATAAAAGTATATAATAAATAAATCTTTAAAATCCACACCATTGTCCAATTAACGTCATTACTCTAATTATTTTTAAAACATAGGCATGTTTTGCTGTCTTCGTATTAAAATATAATTGCTGTGTGTACTGAATGACGTGAGTAATGACATCAAATTCCTCCAAGTGGTGCTACCTTTATATTCTCTTAACATCGGTCCAATACCTTAGCTAAAACGATAGCATTTCTCTCTACTGAACTAAGGGTCCCGGGTTCGGTTCTTGGCATGGCTAAAATTTTTAATATATATGAAATGTGTGTTTCCCCTTTCTGGGTGATGAACTAACGGCTGAGGTCTGTATGTTGTGACTGTTATAGATTTAAATTAGTATCTAAGTCGTGTGCTGAAATACTCATTCGGTTAAGAAAGTGCACGTTATATATATCAAATAAATAACCTGTCTTTACATCGGTTATAATCCTGAGATAACGACGATATAGTCACGATAGGGTCATCAAAGCATCCCAGTAGTGCACGTTACAATTTGACCCAGCAATGTGACACACAATCGCATGGAAGTAGTGTGGGATATAATACGATTTTATACTCTACAATACAATCCCTCCCCCAAAAATAAAAATAAAAATGTTCAATTTGTCACACAAAGGGGTGTCATAAAACGGTGTCACGATAGGATAACCAACCATCCCAAAACCTAGTCCCCAACAGCAAATCATAACAATATTTAGACGTCAAGTCATGTCATATGCAGATAATATCAACCCATATGCAATGATACTAGTTTCTATTCGTTCACTTCTTAATATGTGGAGTATAGGGCGACAGCAAATCTTAACCATATAAGTACAGGTTGGTGCAAAAAAAAAAAAAAAGGTAACCGAAGTTCTAATACATAATTTCATCCCCGTTATATTTATATGGGTGTTATTGGCCCCTATTTCATTCAAGATGAAAACGGTAACACAACAACCGTAACTGCTAGAGTATACAGATAGCAAATCATCGACAGATTTATTACAGATTTACAAACATTTCGTACGCTGAATAATCTGGATTTTGAGAGGCAAGTTTTCAGCAGGGTGGAGCCACCCCAATCATAGGCCATGGAAAAAGAGCACTGTTAGAGGAATTGTTTCCATATTGACTTGTGTCATGAGGGGCCGACTTCCCTTATCCACCTTTAAGTCCAGACCTCACTTTGTACGATGCGTTTCTGTGGGGAATCTTGAAAGGAAACTATTTCACACCTATTCCAAGAAATCTGCAACGGCTTCGCGAGAACATTGATTCAGTGTTTGATTAGGTAACACCCGTATAGTGTACTAACATAGTTACCCGAGTGATTGATCTCATGGAATTTGTCGTTTGCAATTATTAAGGAGGACATGTAGAACATGTAACCACACGATAAATAATAATAATATTTAGCACCGCGTCTTACTACCCGTTCGGGTTATACGCTTAAGTACTAATTACTCTAATGGAAGAGGAATTGGGAAGGTTGAATTTAGAGGAAGTGAACCCGCATTTGCGTGGAGGGAGAGTGGAAAACCATTTAGGAAAAACCACCCCCAGTTCACCCGACCGAGATTCGAACCTCGATCTTCCCGTCCTCGGCGGTCGAGCTCAACACGACTAGCGCGTTAGCCAACTACGCCACCGAGGCGGGTCACACACGATAAAGAGTGCCTAACTGGTATAGTCATTCAGTTACCTTGTTTTTGCACCATCCTGTATAATCTCTGACACACTTTTTGAGTTCATCCCATGAATTTACGAGTTTTCCGACTTTTTCATCGAAGGTCATCCGTCAAGTCTTCCTTGGCCTGCCTCGACGTCAGCATCCTTACGGTTTCTAGTATAGAGCTTCTCTTGAGACGTAGGCCTAATCCTGGTTTCTTTGGAAAATGTGGTCAAGCCTTCGTCACTAGCACCATCTGATCCACAAATGGATATTAATAATAAAATGTGGTTTCAATGTTTGTCGCAAAAAAAAAAGTTTTTATTTTCTAAATACTCGTTCTCAGCTACAATCCTACTAAAGTTCAAATTACCAATAGTCCCCAGTGGGACTTAAATGTACCGATAATAAAACAGCAGTAGTTTTCCATTCAAACCTCAGCATAATACCCCACCCCTGTCACTGGATCAATTCTGTCACATGTCCGAGGATAATCGACAGATAGCTGTATACACATTTTGTTTGATAACCATATTTCCAATGTCAGTCTCCCATTGAATAAATTCGCATGTCTGTAAAGACATACAGCGTGATATCATCACATTATATTTTCAAAATAAATGATTGATAGGCTATAATAACGTTAATATATGTTGATCACCAAACCTCTTTCCCATTGTACAGAAAAAATAAAATGTTCAACCAAATTCAACATAGTTTATCATATATCAATTTCAAATTTAAAGTAATAATTAAACTACCTTCAAATACTTTTTTCTTTGATAAACAATTATATAATGCTATTTATAATGTAAAAACTTCTCAAATATACATTTTGATAAAATTGTCATTGATATTTATAAAAAGAACAAAATTTCAAAAATCAGTCTTTAGCTATCTTCCATTATAAGAATAATTTTTGGAAAAGAATTATATAGCCTGATTTATTATTAAAACCTGGGTTCTGTGAGCTTGGGTTTTTTTCATTAGAGTCAAACTCGAATCAAATATTTCAAAAATCTTCCAGGTTTGAGTATATTTATAATTTTAAAATGTTAAGATTATATAGTTGCTTATTTTAAGTAGTATATTTAAATGTCACCACTCAAAACAAACATAAAATGAAAATACCATATCTTTAAAATGTAAGATTTTTAAAAATATATGAGAACAACATATGTTTTTAAAATAAAAATGAAAATATTTTTTGTAAATAATAAGTGCACTTTATTTTAATTTACACATTATGAAGAGCTGCCCTAACCTAGAACAAGATTCATTTTAGGGAAAATACACAATTTGTAGTTACAAAATGTAAGCCAAATCCTCTATTGACCAAACCAGACTTAGTCTTATAGCCTGTAAGCCAAGGTTATTTTGTTTTCGTCCCTTAGAAACACTGGGATGAAGATGAATGAGGTTTTTTCAATGATTTTCGTCAATATTAAATACTTTATTTCAAATAAATTTTTATTCCAACAACTTCTGGATGAACATCGAATCGAATTTTTTTTCTTTAAATAAAACTCTTTTAAAGCCCCAACAATCTTTACCAACAGGATCATTTATTTGGCGCCACCCTTAATAGCTGAATCTTATGTATCTGGGGATTGCTGATCGATCGTAATTTGGTTTGTAAACGGGTGCGAGTATTTTAGAAAGAGTTAGTCACAGAAGGTACACAAACTTCAAATACTTTAAACTAATATTAAGTTTCCTCTATGCATATACAGTACAAGGTGTTAGAAAACTCAAAGCTCAAACTGCACATATAGCTTTCTTGAACAAAAAGTAATACAAAATCCCCATACACTTACATCTGGAAAACTATGCTAGTATCATTAAACTGTGTTCAAAGTTTCGGTGTACAGCGCCGGGAGAGTAAAGCTGTGCAAGCATGCGTATACAACAAGTTGCATAGAAGTTAAGCACACGGCAGTACACACCTCAACATCTTGAAGCATGACAGAAGAACATACGAAATTAATAGTAAACATCACACCAGTTTATCTATAAATGGGAATACATTCTGAGGGTCGTCATTAACGGTCCTACATCACAGAAAGTTCTTGCTATTATTACATGTGCAGTGCCGCGCACCTAACTCCACGTCGACGGGAACCAGACGTCAAGTTCGTTGTACATATTATGGGGATCTTGGGGTACAAACCACTCAGTATTTTTTCTTAAATGAGTTCCCACTTTCCCTCCAAGAAAATTAGTTTTTTTGTTTGTTTTTTGTATCATCATCACCCCTACCATTAGTGTAATTAAAATTCGGATATCTCTGACGGGTAGAAAGGCACTGTGCAAAAAAAAAAAGTATTTGAAAACAACACAACTAGCTTTTACTGATTTAGACTAAGCTTGGTGGATACTAAATACCAAAATTGGATTTACAAAGAGTATGTTAGATTGCAAAATAAGCTATATTTACTTGTTATCAATTAATTTTAACCTACTTCGGTGGCCACGTGGTCTAACGTGCTACTCTTTCAGTAGGCTAGCGTGCCAATGACAGGAAGCTTGAGGTTCGAATCTCGGTCGGGTGTACTGAGGGAGGTTTTTCAAAAAATAGTTTTCCCCCTCTCTCTCCATACAGATGCGGGTAAACTTCTTATTAATATAACCTTCCTATTCCCTAAAATCATTAGCGTAATTAATACATAAGCGTATAATCCGGACGGATAGTAAAACGCCATGCTATAAAAAACAGCCAACGCATATAGCATAAAGAGAATGAACTACTGCCATTTAGAAGTGTGGTTGCAATCATAGCGGGCGGTTGTGGGTGTTTTGGTGATGGAAGGGTTTTATCAGTCACTTAACAAAGGGGGGGGGGGGCAGGTAGGAAATTGAAGGGGTGAAGGGGAGTGGTAGAGAAAGGTCTTGAATCAACACATTGACCCTCACCCAAGCGAGAGAAAAAATAGCCTAGGAGATTTCACAGGGACGTTAAAAGGAAACCAGCCTTATCTTAGCTTAAAAAAACTCTTTTCAATTTGGTGGTACCGTTTTCTGGGTCACATAAAGATCATGAGAACTCAAATAATATTATTTGAGACGTTAAAAATAAATGTTGGAATCTTTTTACTTTTGGTGTGATAAGTTCTAAAATGGCTCATTTAATAATTAAGGGATAGCAATTTCCAACTATAAATAGACTTTAAGAAGGAAAATAATTTATTCTAAGCTATATTGAATCCTAAACTATTAATTTTACTCCTTTACACCCTAATTTCACTACAGTCAAATTGTTATAGAAGGCCCTTTTATGAAATACAAACATACTTTTTTGCGGGCAAGATTAATAACATTGACTTTATTATTAGTGTAGTTTTATAGGTATCGATAATATAAATCAACATTGACATTAGCAGATCACATGACTTGACGTATGAATACATGAAAGTAGATTTAGTAGATTTTCTAGCTGTCCTATTCAAATTGGGTTTTAGTACACGTTGTTTAAAATGTAACATTTTAACTTGTAAAACATAAGAAAACAATACACCTACGAGATTATTTTGACCTTATTACCCGGAGAATAAATTTGAAAGTTAAATAAGAGATTTGAATAGAGTTCCCTTAATCTAATGAGATCATTTAATTTGGGGGCCACAATGGGAGCAGCTTTAGGGAAATTTTATTTCTCAAGTGTGGTAACAACCGGGAAGTGGTTTCCTGCACAGTGCTGCTATCACGCGGTGGGTAGGGGTGAGGGGTGAGGGAATAGAAGCGCTACTGCTAAGCACAGCACCAATTCAAACAGCTTGTGGTTCCAGATAACGAAAAGCAGAACTAATTTAGAGTTAGACAGGAAAGTAATTTGAGCTTTAGCTTATAACTTATACATTAAAGTTTTTCAAACCAAGTAGCCGATTGTTATTACACTCTGCTACCAAATATTGGATTGTAGGGAACTCAACTGTTCAAACTGAAGTAGAGTAGGATCAAGGTTAAGGAAATGCATAGGCATTTGCATTAAAAATATCGTGCTGAGTGCCCAAGTCAAACCCCTGCCTTTCCACATCTTAGAACATGCGGTATGAACAATTCAAAGTAAACCAATTTTCATAGCCCCGCTGATGGTTACATAGTCTAAGGTGTCAGTTTTGAAATATTCTAAATTGTCGGTGACGAAAAGATCAAGGTTCAAATCTTGGCCATGTGCACTGGCGATGGTGCCCAAGTGCTATTTTTCACAGTGGTTTTCCCATCACCTCTCTAAGAAAATGCGGGTAAATGCTTGTTAAGGAGCTTCCTCATCCCTACATCTTAAATTAAGCCTTTTATAGTCACAGTGTTAGACTTAGTAATAATATTTTATGACACCAGGTATAATGAAGTGTAAAATCTCAAAACTGTTCCTGAAACAAAATGTTTAGCAATACAAGGAAAGGTGTCTTAAATTAGGTATTGTATTACGTGTAAATTTATTCACCCTTTTACTCAGGTTAAGTTAGTTTGTAAGCTGCGTATATACGTTTATAATATGCGCATTAAAATAAAACATCGCGGCTAGGTTAACTTTGCGTCCCTGTGTCAGGCGCTGCATTCGATGAACTGGGGACTTGAGCTGTCTCGTTTTTACCTCCTGTATTTCACTTGTTTCACTCTTAGTTCACATTCTTTCCGCATGCAATATTATGTTAGCCAGGTAGTACTAGGTATTACTATGATGTAATACCTAGGCGTGATTGAGTGGAAGAGTGGGAGCAGAGATCTAACAATAAGAGAGCGGCAGGAAGAGTTGTTTCTATATGTGCGTAAGATACCTCCTATGGAGAAGAGAAGTGACCTTGAAATGTAAAGAAGTGCTGTAAAGCCATACATTGTAACCATTGTCACATATGCAGCAGAAACATGGACATTTAATGTAAGAGAGACTAATAAAATAAAGGCGTTGGGAATAAAGTTTGTGAGGAGTAAAGAATGCAAGACTGAGATGGTATGTATCTGTAATAAGGATGGAAAAAGATACGATAGCAAAGAGAATGATGTAGATGAAGTATGTAAGAAAGAACAACAAGGAAGTCCAATAAATAGATGGGAGGAGCAGATAACAGATAGTGTTCAAGTGAGAGGAGAAGAATGGAAGCAATTAAAGGAGGAAGAGTGGTGGAAGGATAGAGAAAGATGAAGGCATTTTACTAAATTAACCCAGCCGCCGGCTGGAAAGTGTTGTTGATGATGATGATGATAATAACAATGAACCAGGTATGGTCCATCATTTTAGCTCAGTTGTAAGAGCCTTTATCTACTGAGATAAGAGTCCCGGGCTAGATTCTCGGAACGGTAAATTTATTTTATCATTGGTGAAAATGGGGCTTCCTCTCTCACAATGATGAAATGACGTCTTGGAGACCGTATGTTTTATCTGCTCTAGGATTTTTTTTCATCTTGTAAGTCGTGTGTTGGTATAATAATTACGCGTTAAATACCCCACATAGATAGAATACGACCCCTCTTGTTTGTCGAGTACTTTGCGAAACGGTATAATTTCCTGCTTACCTAAGACTCCCAGCCTAAAGTTGATTGTGACTACGATGACGTGTCCGTAGCTGGCGAGGACGCTGCCGTCGTAAGGGTTGCCGGAGTTCCACTCGTAGGACTCGCCGTGCACATAGACTATGGCCGGCAGTGGGACCTGATGCTCACCGGTTGAACCTGCGTGCAGAGAAATATACCTGGTCTAGAAGCGCATCATCACATTGGAACAAGGACTATACAAATGGTACTGTTACCGCTACATTGTAAACTGATCATAACAGACAATTGTAAGAACGAGATCCTGTGTTGTTCCTATTATATTTTATATTCGTTGCTACTGGTGAGGTCATAGACAGATGACCACAAAGTTGCATCAGATGAAAGTAGGGACTTCCAACTGGTGGCCCACGATGCCCCCCCCCTCTTTTTTTTGCGGCCCGTGAAGTTTTTTAGTAAAGTAATCTACTGTAGTAAAATTGATATTTTTAGCCTAGGAACGTAAAGTTTTGACTTGCGTGGGAAAAAAAATCCATGAAAGTTTCAATTTCATTAATAAACTTAATTTCGCTCTATTTTAATAATAATTTGTGGTTGACATCTGTGGTCTTGGTGATGCCTCAAAACCAGATGTTCGTGGGTTCAAAGCCGGGGTCAACGGATTTTTCTTGGACAATAATAATATTAATCTTAATCTCCTTCGGAGGGCAAGTAAAACCGTCGGTACATCCCAAGTCGATTGTGGTATTTAAAAGAACCCGGAAGATATGTGAAAAAACCTTTCCCGGCAAAATCGGTAGACCCTTTCGCTCTCGCTCATAGAAATTTTCATGTGCTGATATAATCAATCTGTTCAAAAAGTGCACACTGTACTTCAAATAAATTTAAAAAAAAAGTATCTGCTTGAGTCTTATTGCGTTAAACCCACTAGTCGGTTATTATGAGGCCTGCCACTAGATTTGTGGATTCATTTATGGCCCTCGGACACTTTTAAGTTTGATACCCCTGTCTTATAATGTTTTTCTTTAGGGCACCGCCTACTAGAGAGAGTTTCTTGTTGGTATGACAGTTCTGAAAACTTTGAAACCACAAAAATAATCTTAAATTATCTTAAGAGAGTTCTGTTGTAACATCGTTAAATATTACTATAAGTTTAAGGGAGGATAGATCTTTGTTTCTATTTACAGTGAATGTCTTTGAAAATAATCTAATTTATTTTTAAAATAGTTTTTCAATCTTATACATACTACCTGTTGGTATCTTTTACCTCGATTTTTGTATTTACTTTATTTTGAAATAACAAACCTCTTCTTAAATGACGCGGAATTTCTGGACATTTAGCGCGCCACTAGGTGCCCCTCTTGATGTAAAGCATAAATACATTCTTGTTTGTTTTATTCACACAGATTCGTATTACCTGTCCGGACTATATATAAATTTAATAACGCAAGTTGTGTAAGGATGCGGAAGGTATAATTTAGAGGACATATATTCAAATTTCTGTTGTTGAATCACCCAACCGGTATTCGAATCCTGATCTGCCCGTCATTGGAAAAGCAATGGGAACATAAATAACTAAATATATTTCTTATACTAGGCCCTAAAAGGCCCTTTTCAATTGACTTTAAAAAATAATTAAAGAGTTCATACTACGTCTTTCGTTCTTTTCTACGTAGTTTACATCCTTTATTTATTTTCTTTCGTCACTTTATACTAGGGGGTGAAATGACAATAGCCTGTTTTCTGTGAACACTAATGAGCTAGTAATCCAAGGGGCTAATTAATGCAGAGACAGATAAATACACGTTCCAACGCTATTATTTGATCTTTGAAAGTTGAAAGGAACGGAGCCATTATTTTTGTTTTGCGTGAACAGTTCTAAAGAGTTGGAAAGGTAGATGTTTAGGAAATTGGAAGCAGGTCTAACAGGAAAGTGATATATTTTCAACAACGATTTCGTTCCAGAGTTAACTTTTGGTCATGACTTAACGACTTTTAGTTCAGGAAAATAGTATTGTCGGTAAATGACGCATTTGTTTTAGTGATTTGAAATGAGTTGAAGTGAAACTTTTTATGAACTTGAGCCATGTTGATAACGTTGTTTTCAACTTTTTGATTGTCATTTAAACGGCCATATTTTCCAAACAGTTCATCTCAGAAGACGATTGTTTCAATGACCTTGAAAACTTCGGAAACCATTTTATAAACTCAGTACAATCCAGGAACAAGTATATCTTGGACAAACACGCGAAAGCTTACTAAACAAGTGAAATAAGATTTAATCAATTACTGCAGCACAAAAAACAACAATAATATTATTGCCTGAAAAAAATATCGCCATAGTGAAGTAGTTATGGTAAGGTTTTTTTTTGCACCGCGTCTTACTACCCGTTTGGTTTATACGCCTGTGTTATAGTTACGCTAATGGGTTAAGGATTTGAAAGGTTGAAATTATAGGTTTCAGAGAAAGTGTACCCGTATTTGCGTGGATAGAGAGAGAGAGAAATATAAAAGAAAAAACCTCAGCACAACTGACTGGGATTGAACCATAATCTCCCCGTAATCGGTAGTCTAGTCTATTAATAAGGTGACGCCTTAGACCACGCGGCCACCAAAACGGGTTGTAGGTTTATTGTATTGTGTTTTTAAATAAAAATTTATAAACGTATAGTTGAGAACAAATTTATTTTAAAATTTATGAATATCTCCTTTAAAACTAGGTAAAAGATCAAACATTTGAAACGTAAAAAAAAAAAAAAAAAAAAACAGGTAAGCTATCAACAAGTTCAGAGTAAAGAAAACATCAAACACATTTTTCTTCACATTTTGATGTGAATTTTTGTTGTTGTCCATCCCATAAGTTATTTTTTACTTTCTCTCTATCTTACAGGTAGAGAAAGTATTGTGATCGTCAAAAAAATCGAACTCGAGATTTTGATGAATTTTGACGTTTCATGACTTCCTGAATCCGAAAAAGTGGTTTTTGAATTTCCGTCTGTCTGTCTGTCTGTCTGTACCTCCAACTAGAGCCTAAACTATTTTACCGATTGAGCTGAAACTTGATATCTAGGGTTTTCATAGGGTTGCCCCGAGGGGTTTTTGGAATTGGATATCTACCCCTAAAATTAAGGGTAGTTTACTGAAGGGCAAAAAGAGAAAAAGTCGATTTTCTCAAAATCGGCTCTAACGATTTTGATTAAATTTCATTTATGAACATTAATAAATATTCCAAACAAAATGGCTACTCTCAATATTTCGGCAAAATCGTTTTAAGGGCTCCGGTCTGATGCGTAAATTAACATTTTTTATAATAGCTCCGAAACTATTTGAGATATGAAATTACTTAGCATTACAAATATGTATATATATTTATAATACAAATATTTTATTCGAAACATATTTTTATAAAATCAATAACTTTCAATATATACGCAATTATATATATATTTTTAACTTTTTGGGCATTAAAGCTTAAGTATTGCGACCGTAAGAAAAACTAACCTGAAATGTTGATGGATGTCGACGTCTCATGACCCCCCGAACCATTAAAAATAGTCTTTGCAATGCCGTCTGTCTGTGTGTCTATTAAAACTTAAAATTAAGGGTAGTTTACTGAATGGCAAAAAGAGAAAAAGTCGATTTTCTCAAAATCGGCTCAAACGATTTTGATTAGATTTCATTTATGAACATAAATAAATATTCCAAACAAAATGGCTACCCTCAATATTTCGGCAAAATGGCTTTAAGGGCTCCGGTCTGATGCGTAAATTAACATTTTTTTAAATAGCTCCGAAACTATTTGAGATATGAAATTACTTAGCATTACAAATATGTATATATATTTATAATACAGATATTTTATCCGAAACATATTTTTATAAAATCAATAACTTTCAATATATACGCAATTATATGAATTTTTTTAACTTTTTGGACATTAAAGTTTAAGTATTGCGACCGTAAAAAAAAAACTAACCTGAAATGTTGATGGATGTCGACGTCTCATGACCCCCCGAACCCTAAAAAATAGTCTTTGCAATGCCGTCTGTCTGTGTGTCTATAAAAACTTAAAATTAAGGGTAGTTTACTGAAGGACGAAAAGAGAAAAATTTGGTTTTCTCAAAATCTGCTTAAACGATTTTGATTAAAATTCGTATCTAGGCGTTGATTAAGATTATAAATAAACTGGCTATTTTCATTTTCCTATGAAAATGATTTTTAGGGTACATTACAGAAGCGTTAATTTCCGTATCTCCACAACTATTGGAGAAACTAAACAACTTATCATTGCAAAATTGTAGGACTATTAGAAATAAAAAACTTTTATTTGACATATATTTTTATAAAAACAGCAGTTTCTGAGATATTTGCAAATATATTAATACAATTTTGTGAGCTTTAGTTGTAAACATATACTACTTAAGTCTTAACGCAATAATACTCCAATGCCATAGAGTAATTAAATATAAGTAAGTATCTAAAAAAAGTATGTTATTTTTCCTTAAATCTCTTAGGAGAAATGTTTGCATAGCAATGATCTATCTCCATTTTAGACTCAATAGTCAATATTTACATTTTTTATTGGTCAAAATGTATAAATGAATAATTAAATATCAATGCGATGACTTGAAGATCTGCAACACCTTTTAAAATGTTAAAATTTTAACCAGAAATCGAAATTTTAATACGAAGTGTTGACCCTTGTGGAAGACATTAAACTGTTTGAAATGTTCTTAGGTGGACAAAGATGCGCCTCTTTTCTCATTGATTCTATATCATTGTATATTATTTTATGCGTGTTCTTATGTGGAGTGGTGATGATACAATGTACATTATTCCGTTCAGAAATCTTACGAGTTTATAGAAAGAGAGAGAAAGTCTGTGCGGTGTGCCGTACCATTTATTTTAACTTGGCTTGTGTATACTTCTTTATGCCATGGAATAAGCTTACCACATACATCCTAGCCTTAGTTTAATCTCTAAAAGCTTATGTTAGTTCTCCAAGTTGTCCACGTCACTTAACCCCTCTCTTTCTCACTCACCCCCCATCGCCATAATGAGTATTAGCGTTCCTCGTGCTATATAAAATGAATGCATGCAAGTCTTTTTCACTGGAGCTTAAAATTCCACCACACCAAGTTGGTTACAGAAACTCGGGCGAAACAACGAGAAACAAATGAACCACACGTTTTAATAAACACATTTATTCAATAAATTTATCAAATCATTTTGTAATAAGATTAAATACAAAATAAATAAACAATTTCCAAAATATCTAGTTTTTCCAGCTGAATTTCAACATAGAAATAAAATACGATTTAATGTATTGGGTAAAATTGTATTTATAACAGTTGAAATATTATATCTGTACATACTTACTATATAATAATCACTTATTTGAATCCATATTTAATTCCATGCAGAGTTTTTTAATTTTTAAAGTAGGGCTACACCACCAACAAAAAGATAACCGAATATTGTACCTTATAACCAAAGATGTTGTGTTACATTTAATTTACTTCCGTGATCTAAAGAGGTTTTGTCATAATTGATATGTTTGTCTATATCGAAAGAAGATATACCGTATTTAATATTTTACCCTAGATCCAGAGATTTAATAAGTAATACTACTTGTTTATTATCTTTAAAAATACACATACTTTTAAGTATCAAAGCGTACTCGATTATATACTTTAACTGAATTGATTGCAGCATTTTTAACCCATATTTTGGCAATGTCGAAAACATTCTGAAAGAGGATTGCGTTTGGCAAATATACAATAGCAGACATTTTGTTTATATTATGGTAAGCCCAGTTTTACTCTTCAATTGCTTTAAACATCTTGACACTATTAATACATGTTTTAGATGATAACATATAATATGATATTACATAAAAAGGTGATGGTCCTAGCTACTGAAGGTATATCATGTTTAATATTTGAGCCCCTCGTTATTTCATGACGAGTTATGTTAGCATTACACTGAGGCTAAGCCTATAATGTAGTGGATAATTTGCTACCTCACATCGTTGCAGCTTCACATTAAAATAGTCTCCGAGGACCATTATCTAAAGCTCCTACCCCGATATTTCACACGTACCAACCCATTACACCTGACACGCGTATAGCAGGTCTGAAACATGGAACATAAGGGAAAACCATCCCTTGCTAAGCATACAAGGGCAGACGACAGTGTTGGATGGAAACTGACCTGGAAGGATGTGGCTCCATCCTGACCATCTGAAATAAGGACAATTTTAGCACATAGTGTTTGTCTAGCGGCCCTCTAGACCAGCTGTTATAAGCCTTTCTTAGTCATGATACCATTTCTATGGCCGAATAAGGCCCGTAAAGCAATTACAAAAATAGAAACTATTTAAAAACAAGACTTTTATCACTGTCTTACTAACAGTCCGGTATGGAATGTACGCATATTTGGTGTAGGCATGAGAAAAGTATAATTTAGAGGAAATGTACCCTCATTTTCGCGGATAAAGAGGATGAAACCATTTATATATTTTTTTAAATTCAGGTATTCATACCCCAACTTCCTCGTCATCGGCAAACGAGATCATAAGAAGTGGCCAAATTGTTCCAAGGATCCACAGATGCGACTATATATACAATTTTTTTAAATCTACGTATTGACAGAGTGAATAAAAGAACAAATTAATTTTATTTTACCAAAAAAATATGTTTTTAAATACTCTACAATTTAATAAAACCTCAATTTATGTTATTTTTATTATTATGTTCAATTGCATCCATTAACGAACCTTGATGTGAAATATGTTCCTATTTAGCTACTGTTTGTGAACTTATTAAATTTTAATATACTTACTTGACCTTCCGGGCTAGGCTTAGGCCTATCATTCACGACATCATTTTAATTCCCCACTTAAATCATAAAATAATCTATAAACCTCATTTAAACTGGGGACAAACTTATAAATCCCAAATAAATAATTGCGAGTTATTTTTTATTTCCTTTTGGTACATAATGAAATCAAAGATATTAAACAAAAAACCATTTTTACTAATTTTGCGTTAAAAGAAATATTTTAACACGCAAAAAGTGCTGACAAAATTCAGTACTTTAGAATATTATTATTGCAAGAAGACTTTGTATTTGCGGTCAGTATTAGGTGAGGCAACTGTGCCTCAATATTTTAAAAACCTTAGCGGTTATGTTTATTACTTGAATGGCATTACTAAAGTATTAGACCACACTTCCACATTAAAACATAAACATTATTTCAAGATTATATGAAACAAACTCAAATCCCCAAAACAACAAAATATAATTATTTTTATACAGCTTTGACTTACCCTAGGTGTGAAAATTTATTACATAGGCCCATATATTTATTTTAATACGTAAGTCCAGGCTATATTGCACTATACAACTTTGAAGGACTAATTTTTAATTTTTAAATCACGTACCATATCTTCCTATAGTTTTAATCAACGAGTTAATCTTTAAGTGATGTAAAGCGAGGCAAGAATATCCGTAAAATTAATTAGTGAGATTACAAGTCGACATTAATTAAGTTCACTGTCTTACACGTCGTTCCGGCTTGATAACTTGAAAATTTATTGCATGGGAAGGAATGTTTTATTAAAGAAAATATTTATACATATAAAGTTTCTAGTTTTCTTGCGTTCTTATTTGATAAGATATTTAGTTTCAGTTGAGGTGTGATTTATTTATATTCTTGATTCGTTTGTTGTTTCAAATCATAACCATATTTTAACATAACAAAAATGTATTTTATTAAATCCTTAGTACTTATACAAAAAATAAAAAATAAGGTGTTCTACGTGCAATTTATATACAGTATGTTTTGCTCGCTCTTAGCCCCTGAGTTTCCCTTAGAGTTTTCACAGTAATTGACGTAATTAGTGTATGAGAATCTCTCAGGGGCTGAGAGCGAGTGAAAAATACTGCATAACAGCTCAACTTAAGATTGAGAACTTGAAACAAATTGATATAGAGTACAATCTCCGTAGGAGTGGGAGTAATTGGCAACTAGTAGAAGCTGTAAAAATAATTTTAGAAAGCCGTAATTAAAAACAAATTGTTTGTTGGGAAAGTTTCGACTGCCAAAATTGACCCCAAATCAACACATGGTCTTGCGGATCATAATAGTTTTGGCGAATGGCTACATGAAAGTATATCTGGTAACTTTTACTAGCTGTCACTTACTAAACTCCTACCGTAGATGAAGTATAGCTGTACATTGTACAAGATGGGTGCAAGGATAAAAAAAATTGACTCAAAAATACATTGTTGAAGGTTCCTATAACCTACTTGAGTTATATACAGGGTACCTTACACATATAGATAACCACCATGACCATTCAGCCACATGTGAGAACACATGATAAAAAAAACTCTATGGGCTCAGTTCACAATCGAGCCGTACCGACTAAATGTCCTCCGTCTGTTGGGAAAGATAGTGCCAACATCTACGGATGGAGGGTGTTATGTCGTCAGCACAACGAGCCCTCCGGCCATTAATCTCAGCTTTCTAGACCACAGCCGCTACTTCTTTATTCAAATAGCCCCTTATTTGTCCTAATGGGCTTAGTTGACCCCGTTCCAGACCCACTGTTTCACAGAAAAATCTGGTAACGCCGGGGATCAAACCCTGGACCTCTGGATCTGTAGCCAGGAGCTCTGACCACTAGGCCACAGAGAAGGTCAGAACACATAGTAAAAGTAATAATAATAATAATAATAATAATAATAATAATAATAATAATAATAAAAATATAATAATAATAATAATAATAGGTGTATTTATCTTTAATATTGAGTGATAAGAATAAAAATAAATACATTATCTACAATATGGATATGCACATCGCACATCCCACATATGAATAATACAACTTCCGGACGACGTGATTCCCTGGGATTGTATTTAGACAAAGGCGTCAGTATCGTCTTGTCTGAAGTTCTGATGACGAGGAGATCAGGGGTTCGAATTACGGTCGGCGTACTGAGGTGTTTTTTTTACTAAATGGTTTACCACTCTTCCCCCAATGCAGGTACATTTATTCTAAATCCTACCTTGCTCGTACTTACCAAATTTAAGTGAATATGAGGATAGCTCAGCTGGGTAGTAAACGCAGTGCACCAGGAAAATGAAATCCAAGACTATGATCGATCTAAAAAGTGTGCCAGTGCGTTACAGGCACGTCTAATAACCAATCGATTGAAAAGTAGACTAAAAGTGATCAAGGAAGTAAATTATCAATTAGTTGGGCATTTGATACACACGCTAAATATTACCAATATTTTTTTTTCCATCTTGTCTTACAATCTATTTAGGGTATTTTCATTTAACTACACAGATAAGGAAGGTTTGAGGAAAGTAGAATTCTCGAGTAAGTGTACCTTCATTTTCTTGGAAGGTAAATTTAAAACCATTTAGGAGATCCACCATCAATAGATCGGTAGAGATTCAAGCTCTGACTTCCCCTTCACCAGCAGACAAGACTAGATGAGCTTTGGGTTTAATCTAGTTATCCACCAAAGCGTGGCGTTAGTTTGCGTATCCACCAATGCGTAATATTTTGTCTGCATTCTCACTAATACGTTACATTTAGTTCATGTGCCTACCAACGCGTACATTTAGTCTGCGTATTCACCAATGCGTGACGTTAGTCTGCCTAATCACTGACGCGTGACGTTTAGTCTACATACTCCAACGCGTGACGTTTAGTCTGCATACTCACTAACGCGTGACGTTTAGTTTTCTTATTCACTGACAAGTGACGTTAGTCTTGTGCTCATTGCGTGTGACGTTTAGTTTGCCTACTCACTGACGCGTGACGTTTAGTCTTACCCACTCACTAACGCGCGACGTTTAGTTTGCGTACTCACTGGCAAGTGACGTTTAGTCTGTGTGCTCATTGGCGTGTGACGTTTAGTTTGCCTACTTACTGACGCTTGACGTTTAGTCTGCCTACTCACTGACGCGTGATGTTTAGTTTGCGTACTCACCTATTCGTGACGTTCCGAATGCACATTACTTTTTGTTAGGGTTTTATAGTTTCGCCTTCCAAAAAGGATTGACGTACCTTATTAACATAGGCTCGTGATTTTTTTGTTTTGCGCCACATATTACTACCCGTCTAGGCTAGAAACCTACACCATTTTATAACACCGAAGGAGTGGATATGGATGTATTAGGATTTAGAGGATGCATACAAAACAAACAAACAAAGAATCCTTTATACAACCAGACAAGATTCAAGCCTTTGATTTCCCCAATGGCAAACAATATTAGATTAAACTGACATCCATCCCACGTTGAGATTGAAATAGAGAATATACCAGAAATTTTTTTTATTTTATTTATTTCATATTGGAAAATTTTCAATTAGTTTATTTCTGGGGGGAGGGTGGCTTTTAAAATCAAATGAATGCAATTGAAATTTATACTTCAATTTAATTTCTCCTAAATGATTTTAACATTAGAAGCATCATCAAATGATTTTTAACAAAGTAATAAGAGCAATTTTAGCCTCTTCCCTTTTCACACTCAACGTTATATTTGGTGGTTGAATGTATCATTAATGTAGAGTCTACTTTTGACTAGATATGTGAATAAGTCAATATTGGTGACCTTTAGGTTAGGGGTAAGGTGTCAGACTTCTGTGCTGGGTGTCCGGGTTTCAATCCTCGCTCCCAGCACATATTTATCTGATTGCTAAACCCTTCACTCACCTCTGACAAGACGTGTATTAATCACAGCTTGTGAATGTTTGGCATGCCAGGCTTCCACCGTGGTTCGGATCCCACGTAAAACTGTAGGTCCTCCATTTCATCTCACAATCACCCTACCATTACACATTAGCGTAAGTGCGTATAACCCAAGCGGGTAATAAGACGCGGTGGACAATAATAATAATAATAATAATAATAAATAATAATAATAATAATAATAAAAACCTTAGAGCATACAACTCTTACCTCGGACGCAATGATCTGGAAATTTGACTGAAAAGCTTTAATCTCTAATGGCCATTATTTGTTTGCATTTTATTTTCGGTAAAAACAGCTAAATCCGTTCTCTGCGCGGGTAAGACGCATCACTACTCTATAACATTCCTGACCCCGCGCTCTAACCACGTGATCGTTATGTGCTGAATACCACTGAGGTTATTCCTTAAAAAAATAAATTTCATAAAATTTGGAGTTAGCATTTTTTTAGCACCACGTCTTACTAACCGCTCGGGTTATACGCTTATATACCCAATACGTTAATGTTTTAAGGGATTAGGGAGGCTGTATTTATAGGAAGTGTACCTGAATTTGCGTGGAGAGAGAGTAAGGAAACATTTCAGAAAAATTAGCTTTAGTAAACCCAACCGAGATTTCGAACCTCAATCTCCCCGTCATCGGCAGTCTAGTCTTTGCTAGATGGATGTGGTTAAACCACGCGGCCACCGAGCGTTTGGGGTAGCTAAAGAATTTAATTGATCAGTGTGCGAAGTTTCAGATTTTTACTTTATCGAAAAGTTTGAGAAAAACTTTGGTCAGATAAACTAAAAGCACATGGCTTTAATAATATAGATATAGTAAATTATATAATTAAAATAATGATAAAATTTTGGATTAGTATTTTCTATAAACCTTTGTCCCCCCTACCCCTTCCCTCTTTTCCTCCGATCATCCCCAACACACTATTTGATAGCTTTACGTATGTATGTAATAGGTTATAGGTGCTGCCTCCCCCTACACCTACTTAATAGACCACAAGCCACCACTGCGGAAATTTTTTATCCCTAATTTCACGTGCCCATCAAATCGGATACTGACTCAACCAAATGACCTAATAATTAACTCTACTTTTTAACATCCTGATTAATTTTTCATCCATATTTTCCCCCTTTTATTTACATTTTTTCGGTAGGTTTTCTTCTAGTGTTTGCTGCCCCTGTAGCAGTCGTAAAGAGTCCGTGTTTGCTCAACTCCCGGGGGAGTTGTAACTCTCACTGCCGCTGCTGTAATTTACGGTAATTCTGCTCCGCCCTCCTCTCAACCTCGGGGGACATGTCTTTACACTCCATACCTTGCTTCTTCCAGGTTCCCGAGGGAAGGTTGCTGGGTAGAAGTAGAGGAGTTTTTGGCTGAAGCGGGTTCTTGTCATTTGCCTGTGTCAGGACCAGTCAACGTATCAATACATCATGACCAAGGTCATGTTACGTTAGAGGTGAAAAGTTCGAATGGTGAAAAATACGTCACATGTTGGCAGTTGTTACCAGGTTCAGTTCGAATGTTGTAGGGAAGTAACATTTGAATGATCTCTGTCAGGTGCGAACCGGGAGGTTTTCAGGATTTGATTTTCCCGAGTTTTTCCAATCCTCCTTTCATGCTAATTTATATGTGTTTTGTATAAGCTACCCCTATTTACCACATCATTTGGATTACATTGTTATTAGCCCTAGAGTTGAAAGTAATAATAATTAAAAATCTGTTGCGAAATTTAATCAACGCGTTTCCCTATCCGTTCCGGTTTGACGAAATCGTAACTAATTACGCTAATTAGCTAGGGATGAGAAGTTTGAAATTTGAGTAGTCCTAGGTGTACCTGTATTTGCGTGGAGGAAGAGTGAGAAACTATTAAGAGAAAAAACATCCTCATTGCACCGACCGGAATCGAACACGATCTATCCATCATTGGCAGTCTGAGCTGTTGCAAGAGTGACACCTTGAACCGTGCGGCCACCGACGCGGGTAATGTGGAGCTATGCTACACATAGTCGAAGTCAATATCACATCACATTGTAGTTAAAACCTAAGAATCGGGCTTTATTTATTTGTTGTGGTCCACGTCTTATTTCACGTGCAGACTATCCGTATATTTACACTAATGAGATGGGGATATGAAAGGTGGAATTTAAAGGAAGTATACCTCGATTTCTCTTTAGGGGAAGATTGGGATAAATATTGGCAAGAAAAACAAAAAGCTCAGTACAACCAGACGGATATCTAACACCTAACTTTCTATCACCGGCAAATCAGACAGGAAGAGACTGACACCTTTGTTCTGGCTTCCATCATGGCAGTTACGATTGCGGTTTAAAATTCAATTCAAACTGTAATGTACTCCTTTAAAATATTACGCCTGCTGCATTAAAAATAGTCACTTTTCTATAATGTCAACAAAAACCCCAAACTCGTAGTGGAATTAGCAATAGATGCAGTCCAATTTCCACAAAGACAGTTAACAAATTACAAACCTTTTTTTTATTTAAAATTGATTACGTTTTACTATATTATTAGTGTTATTTTCTAAACATTAGTGACATCTGCAGATAAGGTGACTTGACCTATGAATACGTTAAAGTATATCTAGTAACTTTTATAAATGACTTCTTATAAACATTGAGCTGTATGCCATCCTTGACCTGATCGGTATCTGTTACAAAGATATACAGTAAACATGGACGCTATAAACACATTGTAGCTATATTCTTTAGATTGAAAAATTACACCTGGACATGAGAATAGAACCCGGATCCTCTGGCTTAGTACGCCAATGATTTAAACCACTGAGCTATCCAGGAGTTATCCGTACTCAGAGTCATTCTTCGCTCATCTTTTAAGACAGAGTCTGTGATGGGCATGAAGAAATATTCACCTAAATATTAAATATCAATATCCGTGTTCAAGTTTCATTTTTTAATCTAAAGAATATGATATTTTGATGAGGCTAAGCCGTAATTAACAAACACATTAGCTTGAATATCTAATCCAACATTGTAACTACCTTCTCTAAGATCAATAATTGGTTTTGGTGCCTCATGAAGGAAAATACTCAAATTAGCTTGCACAGCATAATCCAGAGAGCTTCAACCGAACCTAAACTAATGGATGTAAAGAGGTCCCCTCTAGAGGTATGTGAACAAATTATTTGGAAAATAAAATCACCTAGTTTGAAAGTTATTTGATGTAAGAACTCGTAATGCCTGCCAAGAAACAATAAAGAAATTGGTTCTCGTGTATTGTTCGCATCTAATTTTTCCGAAGAAATTACTTAGAGTGTACTTTACATAAGCGGAAATATTCAATTTTGATCATATTTCCGTTATCTCTTTTAGATAAAGACTATATAAAAATTTAAAAACACTTTTATTTGAAATATATAGTTTTTAAATCAATATTTTCCGAACTATAAGCAAATATATTTTTAAAATGTAAGTCTAGTAGGCCTAAATGAAAAGTTTATTGTTATGCTCTTTAGTGAACAGTGATGTTACTAATTTATCAACGTGTATCTGTAACGGTGTATATTGTTTCATTTATGCTCTGTTTGTCTATGGAATATAAAATCATCGTGAAAATTATTTTTTATTCTATGCAATTTCATTTCATTTTATGGAACTGCCCTATATCCAGATACTTTAATAGTTATTATATTAAATCTGTTGGAACTTTAAATATAAATGCTAAATGAATTTAAATATAGATTAAGTCAAACTTATAGCACATAATTGTTTAGTTCATCTAAGAACATAATAAAATATAAACAAATTAGGTGTATTTAAGAGTCCACGAGACTTACACGCGACACCTAAGTAAACCGGATCATGGCTAAAACACTGACACAATTCCCTATTGCAGTTTAATCTAAATCATTTTGTAATTGATAAAACTTTGTTAGTAATTAAGTTCATTTTTGTTCCCAGCTTAGTATTAATAATATTCTACTGTAAAAAGGAAATCTCAATATTAGAATATGAGAATTTGTTTTTCACTCGTATACAAGCTAAACATTTTTTTAAAAAGTTTCAAAAACATCCTGCCATGAAATGCACATGTTATTACAATTTAATAAAATACGAAGCTATTTTGTATTCCATATCCTTCGCCAACAAAAGTAATACCAGTTTTCGGTATTTGAATGACGTCATAGGAGCGTGCCACAAGTTAGGAACTCGGTCGTACAACTCAATGTTAGCAGCTAATCTTTGAAATTCAATATCAGCAGGAACACCATTTGTACACGACATGTCCTCTCTACTCTGTCTCTTGAATCAATAAGCAGAACGGGGGTAGAGCGGGTAGGAGGATGGCAGTCAACTTGTACAACTACAATTCCAGTAGTCCTTCTTCCTTTATGACCTTTACACTCACACTCAGTGGATATAGAGCTTCAAACTGTGATTTCTTCTTCCATTCTCTCTTTCTTTCTTCTTCCACCCCTCCCCTCCTCCCCAACACATCAGCCTTTTCTTTTCTATTTCCCCTTCCGTCTCACACTTTTTCTTCTTGTCACTTTCAGGTGCTGCCATGAGCCGAAGACAGATGCCAGTCCGCGCCATCTTGAATTAACACTTCTTTTTTCAAGTATTTTCCTTTCTCTTACGTAAAAATATCTGTCCCTTGTTTCCATCCTTTTTCTTTTAATCCAGCCTTCAATCTCCCGGGTTAAGCACGTTAAAAAAATATCTATTTCCTACCAGCTTACGTTTAATTCACAGAGAAGACTTTATTTAAATGGAAGGTTGCTAGTTACATTAGATAGAATTTAAAACACAATTAAATATTTTGTTTAGTTTTATTTATTAGATGCGTATTTTTGTTGAGTTCCGCTGACTAAATGCACCTCGACATTTTAATTTAATGAACTGTTTAAACCGTTCAGAATAATATACAACATTATTTCATCTAATTCAAGCCCACCACGAGGATGGTAGTGGGTGGGTGCTACCAATCCCAGGTTAACAAATTAAAACAGTCCACTTCCGGTGGCCGCATGGTATAAGGCGTTACCCTCACAGTGGAGTAGACTGCTTATGAAAGGGAGATCGATTTTCAAAGCCAGTTAACTAAGATTGTATGAGAGAGTATGTACGATTTTTTCCCTCACCTTTATTTCTTTAACAAAGACATCTATAATGTATCATAGTTACTTGTTCATACTAGTTTTGATTCTATACTAAACACGGCCGAGATACTTAGAGGATCTTCAGACATACTTGACCGCAAATACACCTCTATGCATTTTTAGCGCAGATAAAGATATTTCCGTTAAATGATTGGAGATGCCTCCATAATGCACATCCCATTAGTGCAAACGTGAGGGATAGCTTGGACTGATAAAAATATGCGGTGCACAGAAAAGTATTATTAAAACTAGTTTTGTAAAATATGTGAAACAAAATTAACTCAATGAGGGACTGCGGTACTAACTAAATAAATGGTACGGCACACCGCACAGACTTTCTCTCTCTTTCTATAAACTCGTAAGATTTCTGAACGGAATAATGTACATTGTATCATCACCACTCCACATAAGAACACGCATAAAATAATATACAATGATATAGAATCAATGAGAAAAGAGGCGCATCTTTGTCCACCTAAGAACATTTCAAACAGTTTAATGTCTTCCACAAGGGTCAACACTTCGTATTAAAATTTCGATTTCTGGTTAAAATTTTAACATTTTAAAAGGTGTTGCAGATCTTCAAGTCATCGCATTGATATTTAATTATTCATTTATACATTTTGACTAATAAAAAATGTAAATATTGACTATTGAGTCTAAAATGGAGATAGATCATTGCTATGCAAATATTTCTCCTAAGAGATTTAAGGAAAAATAACATACTTTTTTTAGATACTTACTTATATTTAATTACTCTATGGCATTAGAGTATTATTGCGTTAAGACTTAAGTAGTATATGTTTACAACTAAAGCTCACAAAATTGTATTAATATATTTGCAAATATCACAGAAACTGCTGTTTTTATAAAAATATATGTCAAATAAAAGTTTTTTATTTCTAATAGTCCTACAATTTTGCAATGATAAGTTGTTTAGTTTCTCCAATAGTTGTGGAGATACGGAAATTAACGCTTCTGTAATGTACCCTAAAAATCATTTTCATAGGAAAATGAAAATAGCCAGTTTATTTATAATCTTAATCAACGCCTAGTTACGAATTTTAATCAAAATCGTTTAAGCAGATTTTGAGAAAACCAAATTTTTCTCTTTTCGTCCTTCAGTAAACTACCCTTAATTTTAAGTTTTTATAGACACACAGAGAGACGGCATTGCAAAGACTATTTTTTAGGGTTCGGGGGGTCATGAGATGTCAACATCCATCAACATTTCAGGTTAGTTTTTTTTTTACGGTCGCAATACTTAAACTTTAATGTCCAAAAAGTTAAAAAAAATTCATATAATTGCGTATATATTGAAAGTTATTGATTTTATAAAAATATGTTTCGAATAAAATATCTGTATTATAAATATATATACATATTTGTAATGCTAAGTAATTTCATATCTCAAATAGTTTCGGAGCTATTTAAAAAAATGTTAATTTACGCATCAGACCGGAGCCCTTAAAGCCATTTTGCCGAAATATTGAGGGTAGCCATTTTGTTTGGAATATTTATTAATGTTTATAAATGAAATTTAATCAAAATCGTTGGAGCCGATTTTGAGAAAATCGACTTTTTCTCTTTTTGCCATTCAGTAAACTACCCTTAATTTTAAGTTTTAATAGACACACAGACAGACGGCATTGCAAAGACTATTTTTAAGGGTTCGGGGGGTCATGAGACGTCGACATCCATCAACATTTCAGGTTAGTTTTTCTTACGATCGCAATACTTAAGCTTTAATGTCCAAAAAGTTAAAAATATATATATAATTGCGTGTATATTGAAAGTTATTGATTTTATAAAAATATGTTTCGAATAAAATATTTGTATTATAAATATATATACATATTTGTAATGCTAAGTAATTTCATATCTCAAATAGTTTCGGAGCTATTATAAAAAATGTTAATTTACGCATCAGACCGGAGCCCTTAAAACGATTTTGCCGAAATATTGAGAGTAGCCATTTTGTTTGGAATATTTATTTATGTTCATAAATGAAATTTAATCAAAATCGTTAGAGCCGATTTTGAGAAAATCGACTTTTTCTCTTTTTGCCCTTCAGTAAACTACCCTTAATTTTAGGGGTAGATATCCAATTCCAAAAACCCCTCGGGGCAACCCTATGAAAACCCTAGATATCAAGTTTCAGCTCAATCGGTAAAATAGTTTAGGCTCTAGTTGGAGGTACAGACAGACAGACAGACAGACAGACAGACAGACAGACGGAAATTCAAAAACCACTTTTTCGGATTCAGGAAGTCATGAAACGTCAAAATTCATCAAAATCTCGAGTTCGATTTTTTTGACGATCACAATACTTTCTCTACCTGTAAGATAGAGAGAAAGTAAAAAGCAGACTAGAGTCAACTCAATTCTCAACGTCACGCAAGAATTGTATTAAAAGTAGCAAATGTTATCAAATTATATAAATCACTTATTTAAAATACATACTATATATATATATATACCCATAAATCCTCTGATAAGGGTGCCTATAAATCAATACAATCAAAATCAAAGTGAAAGCTAAATTGCACAAAACTATTGAGAGATAATCAAGATAACAGACAAATTTATAATGGTTTTAGCTTTTATTAAACTGTCAATGTAAATTACATTATCTTATGCCCACGTGCGTTGTCGGTTTTTAAAATCTCATCTCCAAGAATTTTATATTGAAAGTCAATTTTGAATCAAATCCTCACTGTGATAACGCGCCAATTTAATTGGCTTATTTCTAGCTTTTATTCCTTATAGATTCGCAACACTACCTGTGTTACTGTTCCTTTGAGATGAGTAATACTATTTTAGTTACTGTTAGAGATAAGTAATATTAATTGAGTTACTGTTAATTATATATAAGACGTATTACTATTAGAGTTACTGTTACTTGTACAGGTTGTTTATAAAAGAACTACGGGGTTTTTAAAATTCATAATAAATCCATCGAGTGCGGTAGAATCATTGGGTTTCTTCGTATTCAGTAAATTACCAAGTTTTTCACTGGGATTTGAAATGTATTCGTCAAAGACAAATACAGCCACTTCAGTCATCGTGTGCGTGAAGCGTTAAACACTTGATTTCCAGACCGGTGGATTGGAATGTAAGGCCCCGTCACGTGGCCACCACGAAGCCCAAACCTACCCCCCCTCCCCATTTTTTTATTTTGTGGGGGCATATCAAGAACATTGTGTACGCTGAAAAGATACGTGACATCAACCATCTACGGTAGAGGATTTGCGCAGCGATAGCAGCCATTCCACCCGACAGACATGTTGACGAGGACGTGGGAAAAGGGCGATTATCGTCTGGAAGTGTGCAGGGCCATGAATGGGGCACATATCGAAGTGTACTAGTCACTCAAAAAAACTTAAAGATATGATATTTCATGATATATATTCATTTGTGATATTTTGTATTTTTCATTATTAAAATTTACTTTGAAACCCAGGAGTTCTTTAATAAACATCCTGCATATGAGTAGTTTTAGTCAAGTTAATGTTACTGGGAGATTAGTAGCACTGTTTCAGTTACTGTTCCTTAAAAAAATAGTGAACACTATTAGAGTTACAGTTCCTTAACGGCTTTGCCTACTTTGAGATTTCGAAGATATTTTGCGAGGTGGGTTGTATCTTAACTTTACGCACCTAAGCAGTCCAAGTACTATCACACTTAGACGCTAATGTAAAAAAATAATAGAAAGAGAGGTAAGGAAATGAGAAACTCACCCTGAGAGAGCTCTTGTATATTTTCTGATAACCCTTTCCCACTTCTTCCGACGAGTTTACACAGTCACTTTAATATTTGTGCATCGAAAACATTGACTTTCTTTTTAATCTTACCTTTTTCTTGTTTCCTACTCTAGATAGACATGTTTCCGCGGACTGTTTTAATCTACATCCTGGCAGGAAGACTTTGACAGGGCATTTTCTTGACCAAGCCAAATAGCCAAGGTTGTAGAGTATTTATAAAAAAAAGAGTTTACAAAAACTACTTAAAGATAAAAATAATAATTTTGTGACACTGTAGAATCTTGTTTTAGATTTATTTAAGAATGTATGGTTTTTGTGTCAACGTTTTATCTTTAAAACTAACCAAGCAAAACGTAAATTCACTAACACGTAAAATCATATCTTGACCGGCCGTGACGTCACAGGTAGATAACGTCCTTATAAATGAATATATTTGAATTCTTTGCTACTTAGTCACGATATTGTTCCTTGTAAGCGAGCATTCTTAGCGAGACTTAACACACTTTAACATTTTCCTCTAAGGGCACTCAATCTCATGATACTAATTTCACGCTCCTGTGATTCACATTTGTGTAATGAATGAAAACTCAGGTGGAAGACGGGATCCCAAATGGTGTCTCAAAATGAACCAACTCTAAAATACTGATACCTTCCCTACATTAACTAAATAACCCTTATTATTTAAATATGTTTAATGTGAACTACGATAATGTCTCATAGAAAATCTTGTTCGATAAATAGAATACAATTTATAAACATAACTGTCTCCTTGATATGTTTTTACTACTGTTTATATAAAAACACTTAACTAGTAAAGTTGAAGAAAAAGGTAAATGAACAAAATTGAATAATCATCTCTTATTACAAGATGGCCTTGATTAGAAAATAAAGATGAAATGTTTGTAAAATAAATATTTCATGATGAATCACATAATAGCCAGGTAGTCCTACAATAATTTATCTTAGTCGGATGGTAAGCATACAATTAAATAAATTATAATAAATCACACATGTAAATTACCTGTAGAGTGATTTTAATGTTTTAATCTTGTTTTCACCCATTTTTGGCAAATATTTATTGTAAAATTTATTTAATTTATTATTAAAATATATTTGACTAGCAATAAAAATTGTATGGATACAATTAATTTGTATATATATATATATATATATATATATATATATATATATATATATATATATATATATATACATATACGGGTAGTAAGACGTGGTGCAAAGTATATATATGGCACCACGTCTTACTACCCGTTCGGGCTATACGCCTATGTACTAATTACACTAATGTGTTAGCATTATGTACGTTGAGCTTAGAGGAAGTGTACCTGCACTTTCGTGGAGGAGGAGTGGAAAACAAAATTTAGAAAAAACAACCCACATCCAGCCGGGAGTTGAGTCATGACAGCCCCATCATCATCAAACCAGACTAGATAGATAGGTTGGTCGAGAGGACACATTTAGTAATCACAAGAAGTACCCACTTCGATGGCTGCATGGTCTAACGCACTACTCTCGTGTTGGGCTACTCTGTCAAAGACAGGGAGATCGAGGATCAATCCCGGTTAGATGTATTGAGGTTTTTTCCTTAAATGGTTTTTCACCCTCCCTCCACGAAATTGCTGGTACACTTCCTCTAAATTTAACCTAATTAATACCTTACACATTAGTGTAATTAGTACGTGGGTGTACAACCATAATGGGTGGTAAGACGCATTGCTAATAAAAGTAAGAGATGAAACATTCTATAACTGACTAATTTAATGACATGGAACGATATCAGGAATGATAGCTTGCGATCGCCCATATATAGCTGACGATTACCACACGTCCATCACGGACTCTGTATTATGTGTGAAGAATGACCGTAAGCATGGGACAAGTCCTGGATAGCTAAGTGGGAGAGTATTGGCACGCTAGGCTAAAGGTCCTGGCTTCAATTCTCGTATCCAGGTGTCATTTTTCAAATGATTAAAATTATATTCTAAAAATTGAAAAATGACACCTGGACATCGGAATCTAGCCCGGGACCTTTGGCTCATTACGCCAATGCTCTAACCACTGAGCTATCCAGGAATCGTCCCGTGCCCAATAAATTTTCAGAATATGATATCTAGATGGGAGTATATCCTCACTGAAACAAATATAATAGCTTTGGCTATTTGAGTCTTAGTTCAAATTAATTGAATTGCGGGCGACTAAATAGGGTTATTCCCTTAAAAACAATAATTTTCACAATTTTTTTTATAATCATTATAAAGAATATAGCAAAACGTTATTGATTTTGTCCGAAAAATGTTTGTAATATCTAAAAAGCTCTTCGTATTAAAAGTGGCCTGTAGCTAAACAATTATATAATTAAAATTTACTGATAAATTACCAAGGTTTCCCCTCAATAAAGCATCTCCTCTATTCCTCCTTACATATGCATAAAATAACAAGAAAACCCAATTAAATATTCCACGTATCTGGGTCAACGGTACCCGTGTCTTTGGTAAACTTAACGCCGAAACGCAGTCCAGATAGCACCCACCCAAACTTCCTGAAATATGTATCTGTTATTGCCGCCATCCTCTACGAAATGGTTTCTACGTTTAGTCGATTACACGTCTAGCAGTGTGTGTTGCCATTGAAGTAATTTCCTCCACGCCAGATATCACGTGATTGTAGCTGTTATTGTGTTATTGCTTTTGTGTTCCCGCTATAATTAGTTCTTAACGCAAAGTTGCCTGAACAGAGCAACAAGGAACTAAGGACACACGTAAACATATCAATCAAATGTACATTACTATTATAATTACATAAAAAATTAAATATTTTGCAACCTGCTTCGGTGGCCGCGTGGTTTAAGGCGTCACGTTTGTGTAAAACTAAACTGCTGACAACAGGGAGATCAAGGATCGAACCCCGGTTGGTTGTACTAAGGGTAACGTTTCCAAAATGGTGTTCCACACTCCCTCTACGCAAATTATGGCACACTTTATCTAAACTTAACCTACCTCACACCTAACTCTTTAGCGTAATTACTAATTAGTATATTTGCGTATAGCCTGAATAGATTGCAAGTCACGGCTCTAAAAAAAAGTAAAAAAGGACGAGCAACATTAAAAAGAATAATTATTAAATAAAACAATTACATATTTTTACACCCTCTTTTTCAACTTTTGAAATACTACATCCAGAATGAAAAATTATATGTTGTATTTATATGCATGGTTTGTACTTTAATCTTATTGACCTTTTCCATCCAGTATTTATTTTTTAAATTAAAACTATTTCTTTGTATCTTATTACTACTTACACTGTGTTTCCAGTCCTTAATTTTTAAAATCAAAATTGTTTTTTGTATTTAATTTTTACCTGTATCTAGTCTTTCGTTTTTTTATATCATATACTTATTGACCTGGTCTAGGAAATATTATAACAAAAAATTAAAACTTTTGCTTCTACGAACCAAAATCCTTAAGGCGAGCTATACATTCAAAAATTTAAATTTTCATTTTACTTTAGATGGAAAAACATAAAATAAACACGTACCCACGAATACCTATACATCCACGTAAATTTCAAAAGTACAGGCCCTACCAGTGGTGTGTATTTTTTTTAAAAAAACAGATTTTTTCTCGCTCTTTCGTTTGTTAGTTTCCATCTGTAATTAAGTATTTTGCCTTGCCGTTTAGGTGCCGGGCATACATCTTGTTCCCCTCGCAACGAAACGTTCACTAAAACAGACCATCAACACGCAGGGCTTACATAGCTTTAAGCGAACATGAACTGCGAGTTTCTTTATTGTTTAGTAAGTTACCTTAATACCACCATGATTATTTCTTTATCAATGAGTAAAATACTTAGTTTAAGACCTAATTAGATTCTTTCAGCTTCTGTGACCTAATGGTCTAACGCGTCACTATAGTGTTTGACTGGTCCGCCGATGACGAGGAAATCGGTGTTGAAATTCCTGTCGGGTCCATTGAGGTTGGTTTTTTTAATTGGATTCCCAATCTCCTTTCACGCAAAATAAAGTAGATTACACCTAAAATGATTCCTTCCTCATCCCTACCCCATTAGAGTAATTATCATGTATCCGTAAAACCTCAACATGGGGTGATAAAAAAAACTTTTTTATTTGAGGTTTTTAAAGTTCACTTTCTGAACCGACTGATTATATCAGCACACGACTTATAAACTAACTTAAATCTAGAACAGACACAACACCCAGCCCCCGACCGTCGATTCATAATGTTAAAGGGAAAACAGTATTTCAATAATGGTAGATTTTTCCATGCTGAGAATTGAACCAGGACCCTTAGCTCAGCAGGAAGACCCACTACCAATCGAGATAAAGTGTCAAATCTAGGTTAACTATTTAAATATAGTGCAAATACATTTAATCTACAGTACGTGAGTTTAAGGATAAAAGCTTTAAGTTTGGTTTTTACACCACGTATTACTTAGCCATCAGGGCTATTAAGATTTAATAACACCACTGAGAAAGGGATTATAACATGTATAAACTAAGGTAAATGTAGTCGAATTTGCTTTACAAAAGAGTAAGGAACCATTTAGTTAGTTACACCTTTAATACACTTGGCCGGGATTCAAACCCTGACCTTTTCGTCAATCTTAAAACAGATTAAATAAACTATACGTTTAATCCAACTGTTCACCAGTGTGGGGTTTAAGTAATTTTTACCATATTTGGCTTTTAAACCTTATAAAGTGATGTTTTTACAATCAGTTATGTTAATATAATGATTCATTATTCAAGTATTAATTTTTTTTAAATCTTACACAATATTAATGTGCATTTAATGAAATTAATTCACAAAATTCCCATTGATAGAATCAGTGATGTCGAGTCCTCCACGGAGATATTAAATTAGTCCGATAGCAATGGTCGAGCTCCTTCACGAACAACTTAAGGAAGGGATTATAAGTAGTCTGAGTGTAATATCCTAGTTCCACCCCTTTTATGGGGTAAGGGAGGTAGAGTAGCCCCCCCCCCTCTACGTTGTATGGAAGTCCATGGGAACAAAAGGAACTTCACATAGTAAATTACAAAATTAAATAAGAACAAAATTTGTCAACACATGAAAGGTTAGGTTAAGTTAGTTTGGGTGGGAACCATAATAATTATATGTAGAAATTATGGAAGGTTTGAAAGTTAAGTTTGTATCATAGTAATTATTTTTTGCCCTATATTTTAATTGGTATCCGACACTTTAGCTTAGTCGATATTGTGTCCGTCTACTGAGCTATGGGATCCGGGTTCGATTCCCAGCATGGCAGAAAATTAATCACTGGTGAAATGTGGGTTTACCCTTTCACATTGATAAATTAACGGATGGGGACTTGGATGTTGTGCTGGTCTTTAGTTATATTATAGGTCATATGAAGCTACGACAGGCCTAGCCAGCTGGTAGTAGAAAATATAGGGCTTAGATAAAAAAAACCTACCCGTTCAAGCTATACGCTAAGATACAAAGTTAATTTGAATTTTTGAATTGGATTCAATATGAATAGTGGAGAATTTCTTTTATGTAACTCTCTAGTAAATACTTAAGTTAAGTTCGCTTGAAAATCATGTGATTATTTGATGAAAGGCATACAAGTAATTAGTCCATTATATGAAAATAGAAAGGTTATATGATGATGATATTTGAATGAGCTATTCTTTCTTATTTGAGTTGTATTCACTTTTTCCTTTTTATCATTTGGCAACTAGGCTTCCATCAATGAACGAGGACAAATTATTTCGATTATAAATATGTGCCATCTTCATGTTTAATCTTAAAATTAAAAGAGAAAACAAAATGCAAATTTCTTAGGACATTTAATTAATTTTATTTAAAATCAACAGGATATTTGTATAAAAACTGGCAACAGAACGACCTCACTATAGATATCCTTTTAAAAGTTCTAAAAATAAAAAAAAAACCCTTCCATATTCCACTTTAGAATTGACTGTACTCTTGCTTTCACAATCTCAAGGGACAGTTTTCTCCCTATGCCCGTTGTTAGCTCCCTGCCAGCCATGTGGGTGAGTTGAGAGGATTTTCTTCTATCGGAAACTACCAAGAGAAGTTGCTCAAAGTACCATCAGCACTTGTGTCGGAACTACCATCACACAGATGGCGGAATAAAGTCTCGGTTAGAAGTCCCTTTCCCTGATCATGCCAAGTTTGACGACTGAGAACACTCCCTCCCCCCACCACCATCTCAATCCACAAAGTTCGTGGGCTCTCAACAAAGAAAACAAGTTCATAAAATGAGAGTTTCCCTGTGAAAATTATGAGGGTCAAATGAACTAATGGAGTGTAGAGTATATATACTCAGTCATAATATATTAATTAATAATCTACCTATTCATTGGATTTTTATTTTATGTTGGCTCTCCAAACAAGCTGGTAACATGTAATATTTTCCAACTTAACTAAACTTCGGATCAAAGGTAAAATATTTAATACTCTCAGCAGTACATGCGATATTCCAACCAAGAGGACATTCGTTGGAGGCTTCACAAATGTTCCCTTTTACTAACTTTATAATTCCTCATGAAAACAGACACAAACTTAGTTTGATTTTTTTTAAATGTAACTTACACTTTAGTGTTTTATAAATTCAGGAATTTCGAATGGAATACATTAGTTCAATGGTTAAATAATTAACTAATGTTTTTAAAAATAATAGGTGTATAAAAATGTTATATATATTTTCGTTGTAAATAGTATCAAACGTAAACAAACTTCTATTAAGATATATATAGTTTAGCTAAGATAAACAATTCGTTATATTTATATGAGGTCAAGCTGAAAACGAATATATAAATATTATTCAAGCCAAGGTGAAAATGAATATAATGTGTACCTATACAGGTTGTTCGGAAACATATCTCCCAAACTGCACATATATATTGTTTGAACAAAAAGTAATACAAAATCCTAATACATTTACTTTCGGAAAACTATGCTAATAACATTAAGCTGTGTTCAAAGTTTTGGCATATAGCGCCGGGAGAGTAAAGCTGTGCGAGCATGCGTGTACAACAAGTTGCATAGAAGTGAGGCGGTCGGCATTACACACCTCAACATCTTGGAGCACGGCAGCAGAACATACCACAGTTAATAGTAAACAACACACCAGCCCATCTAGAAATGCGAATACGTTCTGAGGGGTCTTTACTTGTCTATGACCTTAGCTTAGTACCTGGTCGGGTTATACTAATTCATTAGTTACGTTAGTGGAATGGGGATGAGGAAAGTGAAATGGAAGAGAAAATATATCTTTATTCAGGTGGAAGGAGAGTGAGAAACGTTTAAGAATATTTACGTTCAGTACAACTGACCGGGATCCAAACCCAGAACTCATCGTCACCGGTAGTTCAGGCTAACACGAGAGTAACGCATTAGACGATGCGATCATCGATGCGGGTTTCTACTTTAAGAGAAAGACAGAAAAGTCTTCAGCTATTAAAATTAATTGGTATTTTTTTAGCACCGTCTCTTACTACCCGTTCAAGTTATCCACCTATGTACTAATTAAATTAATGGGTTAGTGATTATGAAGGTTTAATTTAAAGGTAATGCATCCACGTTTGCATGGAGGGAGAGTGGAATACCATTTAGAAAAAACCCTCAATGCACCCGAACTCCCCGTCTTCGGCAGTCTAGTCCAACATGAGAGTAGCGCTTTAGACCACGTGGCCACCGAAGCGGCTATTAGTATACTTAATTTCTTGACAGTGTACTAAATGTAAAATATTACTACATTCCAATGTATATATATTTTTTTAGCAACTCATGACTAGCACCAGAGGGAACGCGGACAAAGGCATCAAAATCTTCTTATCTGGTTCGAAGGAGACGGGCAAATCGAGGCTCAAGCCATGATCGAGTGTTTTTTATTCATAAATTAATACCCAGTATTACGCCACGCAAACTGGGGTACACTGTCTAAAAATACAACCTTCCTCACACCTACCTATTAGCGTACATCAAACAGATAGCCCTGACGGGTATTAAGACGTTGCATGGTTTCTTTTTAAAATTTTTAATTTAATTTGAGAATATTAACGTACACGTTCTGAACAGATTGATTATATCAGCACACTACTTACAAACTAACTTAATTCCATAACAGATACACATCCAGTCCCATCGATTATAAATTCATATTTTTTTATTTCACAGATGATCAAATTTTTCGAGCATTCCGGAAATAAAACCCGGCACCCTCAACTCAATAGACAGGCTAGCCACCAATTGAGCTAGGCAATGAGGTGGCGTAGAGTTTAAATAAATATTAAAGGGCAGTACTGTGCTTAGTAATTCAATGCACGAGCGCATCACTCATTGAGGCTCACACATTTCTTCATATCATGGAGACGATGCGGTAAGATCCCCTTAAATAGTATAAAGAAATCGTAAAGTGTTTTTTCCTCCCTTTAATAAATAAAAGGAAAGACTATACTCATAAAGATAACGATCATTATTTATGAACAGCAGGAAAGGTAAAGTTATAAATAAAATAATTCGTCTACCAAACTAATTATAATTTCGTGAAGACCACTCTGTTCGCATTAATGGAGGATTCATGATAGCGTACATAATATTTACTTAGTTTTACTGTCTTGCTTGCATCGCTTCACGATGTTGAAGAAAGCAATTTTATTTTAATAACATTATTATTATTTTTGGTCCAAAATGGTATATTGTGGGAAAACATTGTTTTGTGCGTAATTTTCTTTCGCCTCACGTGTCGACGCGGGACGAAAAAAACGAAAGAAGAGAAATTCTTGTGTGTTTTTTTTTTCAGTTGGAAAATAACAACCCTACATTATTTATAAAAAAAAAACTGGAGCTGAGAAAAGATTGAATAAAGAGAGAATTGTAATAACTTTATGTTTCGAAGGAATGTAAGTTTAATCATATTATCAAAAAGTTTTATTAATATTTATATTTTTTCATACAAAAGCCCATGCTGTTTAAGTTAAATAATTTAAACGTTAATATTTTTATTTTTAAAGCATCCTGCCCGTTCTTATCGAGGTTAAGGACGCTACACAATTAAAATAATTACAACATTAATAATCTTAAATTTATTTTTGGGTAGTAGAAAAATTTAATGACAACTGTATATGAAGTGGAAAAAATTATTTAGATGAAAATAAACTTTGTATTAAGTTTTTTTGTTATTAAAAATAATAAATTATTTGTAACCATCATTTGCAGGATTGATATTAATTATTTTTTCTTGCCAAAATTGATGGTGTCGGGGAAAAACATAATAACCCTCCTAGATTTAGATCGTATATATTCACTATTTTAAATTCCATGTAATCCTGAATTATAGCATTTAAATATTTGTCAATATTAGCTATCCTAAAAGTCTTGCCTGACTTAAAATAACGCATGTAGTTCAAGAGGTAAGATACCAGAAACCACTACTAGCACAGTTTTTCATAAAAGGAGTATTTCTTGTTTTTGCACTGACCCCCTCAATTAGTGGAATAAAACAACTTTATTTTTATCTAGCTTTTAAGTATATTTTTTAAACTAAAAATCGCATTAATATACCCTTGTTTTGGTTGGAAGAACAGTTTAGAAAATTCAAACATATATCTTTGCGGCCAACATTGATAAGATTTTACTATTTTATTTGTGTTATGTTATAGGTATTGATAATATTAGGGTGGCTTTACCAAAATGGTTTTACTTTCTCCCTTTGCGCAAATGCAGACACACTTCCTCTAAATTAACCTTCGTAATTCTCAGCCCATTAACTTCATTAGTAGCTACATATGCGTATAAACTGAACAGGTAGTAAGATGAGATGCTAATTTTTTTAATAGCTTGGATATTTAATTCATCATGATATGCGCATTCGTACGGTTGTCATTGTACATTTGGCAGCATAAAGCCTTACTGAGTCAAAGATGGCTGCTTCATCTGATGGCTCGTGATCTTAATGTATCACTCAAATTTATCTGACGATTTACACACGTCCATCACAGACTTCGCCTTAAAATATGAGTGAAGAATGAACCAGGACACGGGACAAATTGGATAGCTAGGTGTAATTTTTCAATTTAAAGAAAAATATATTTATACGTGGCTATATCCGTATTTAACAACTGTAATAGCGTGACTATTTAATCCATTAAATTAAAGGGCGTTGAAAAGGTAGAGTATTTAACCTTCCGGAACTCTGTACCGGGTCCAAGTCCCGGACTACTTTGTAATCAATCAAGGACCCCTCAGCACCTGCAGTTCAGTGTAAACGGAGGTAAGCTCTCATTATTACACTGGTGGTAACCTGTCATTACCTATCCAGAGCCAGTGACAACTAACCATTACCCGCTTGTTTGACGAGGGAGGGTATCAATCATTTTCAATCAAGAATCAATTATGAGACCGTCAATCCTACAGCGACACTGCTTGGGTCCCCCCTCCCCGAATCCCCTCCTTTTCTATAAAACAACAATAACTATTCCTCGGCTGTGTCCGTCCATCACTCATCAGTTCCTGGCACATGACAGCCGATTATAGGGGTGACATTGAATACCCAGCCCGACCACATTTATTATCACTTTCTTCAAACAAAAGTCGGTCAAAGAGATGGACAAAGCAAGATACTTTCAACGCGTCGAATGGATTTACAGGTTTATGGGCTTAAGGTGGAGTAGAATAATTCGATCTAAGGGCAATGTTTTTGCAGTTTTATTATATAGAAAAACCTTATTTGTCCAAAAAATAAAATATTTCTTCAGTAAAACATATAGTTTAATTTTCTTCTAATGGTGATACCAACAATTGTTGCATATCTGTCACGAGCATAGCGGCATTCGATCAGAAACTTTTAAATGAAGATAAAAAAGTTGTCCTTAAATTCCAGGACATCCTTGACATATATTAAAAAAAACTGTTGATATCACCATGTGAAGAAAATTAAACTGTCTCTACTAGAGAGATATTTGATTTCTTTTGAACAAAAAAGTTTTAATATATAAATAATACTATAGTTAGCACCCCGTCTTACTACTCGTTCGGGTTATACGCTTAAGCACTAATTACTCTGATGAGCTAGGAATTGGGAGGGTTGAATATCGAGGAAGTGAACCGAATTTGCGTGGAGGGAGAGTGGAAAACCATTTAGGGAAAACAACCCCCAGACCACCCGAGCGAGATTCAAAACACAATCTCCCGTCTTCGGTAGTCTAGCTCAACACGAAGCTTGCGCGTTAGCTAACTTCGCCACCGAGGTGGGTATTTTAATATATAAAAGAAACCTGCAAAAATACTGCCCTTAACTCGGCGTTCCTTACACTATCACCTTAATGGATCGTCAACTAATACGTTTGGGTGCGGATTAACAAAAGGAGGCATACATAAGTGGGTAAGCAGTTTAAGGTGATAGCCTCTTCTGCTTTGGTTTTCAGGTGATGTGGAGGTCAAGATTAGAATCTAAGACGCGTGTTCTGCGAGAGTTTTTTCTTTTGCAGTTTTCCCTCTTCTTTCCAAGCAAATGTGGGGAAAATCTCTTCTAAATTGCTCCCTTACTTATCCTTGGTTTATCAGCGTAATTAATGTATGTATATAACCAGAACGGGTAGTAGGACGTGGTGTAATTAAAAAACTATTAAATAAACACTATTCGAGGTAAAATGGCAACAAGTTTTCACTTAGAGCACTCTTCTTTATCAAGGGTAGATAAGGGTGAGTTTTTGGTAGCGAATTTTCACATTAGACGTGTATGTAAACAAAATTAAGGGAATTATTATTTTATTTTTCTAATTTAATAATTTTATGAATAGTCGAGAGCTGAAATAACCTTCTGTTTAGAAGTACCCATTAAAATACATCCAATTATTTTTGAAGTGGACTCCTTCTGGGTCAAAGGTTCTTACGTTCTCAAAAGTAGTTGGGTGCTTAGCAACGAACGTTGAGTTTGTCTAAAGAAATCTCTTTCAAGTACTGGATAAGGATTTCATTTAGCGCGTGAACAGAAAAGGCTTCCAGAGGTACGGACTCTATCACAGTAAGGAGGACAAAGGATGAAGACTATAAGTGTCCCGGGCTCGATTCCCGGCATGGTAAAAACAATCTATCATTGGTGAAATGTGGGTTTCTCCTTTTACAGAAATGAATTAACGGCCGGGGGTTGGGTGTTGTGCCTGTCCTAGTCTTAAGTTAGATTATAAGTTGTGTTCTTATATATTCAGTCGGTTCAGAAAGCTCAGGTAAAATGCATTAAATAAATAAATATAAAAAACTCAAGGCCTTAGTCAGGGGAGGGTTTAGGGTTCAAACTATCCCCCCACCCCCCAATTTAATGAACAAAATATATATGGCTTTATTTATGGTTCAAACAATATCAAAATTAAGGCACAAGTACAAATTAGGGGGCTGTGTTGCCGTAAAAAGCACTTCAGAGATCTTCTAAAGGGGTTTAATATTTATAATTTTTTCTAGCCTTTGGTAGTTATGATATTATGTTGCCATAAAAAACATTTCAGATAGCTTATAGAGGTGTTTAATATTCTGAATTTTTTCTAGCCTTTGGCAATTGGAGGATGTGCCCCACTACCCCCCAAAAAAATTATTGGCTGGCTAGACACAACATCCAGTCTTCCAGCCGTTAGTTCAGCATTTCACTATTTATTAATTGTTTGTATATGCTGGGAATCGAGCCCGGGGCATTTAGTTCAGTAGAAAGACACTCTCTCAACTGAGACAAGTTGTCGGACGTAAGCAACTAAGTTGTAACTATTGATCCCCTTCCAACGTGAGCTGCCGGTAAAGGAAGGAAGCCGTTAGCGGAGGAGCACATCTTGTCTGCAGGTGCGATTGAGTCCTATATCATAGGGGCCCACACTCTCTGACTGGATGGGGTAATGAGAGGAGGGGAAGGGGGAAGCTGGCGGTTTCGATCGATGGGGGGACGAAACCCGTGCCAGCGAGACCACACCGTGCTGGCAAGTAGAGTTGGCCAGACCCCCGCATTGCGGAGACAACGGCAACGGCGTGAGGACCGCCCGGCTACACGATATCCCTCTACGTGTGTGTGTGTGTGTGTGTGTGTGTGTGTGTGTTAGTGTGCGGTGGCCTTTTGTCCAACCACACACTGACGAGCCCACGTAACACTCGCTCAGGTATTCACAAAGGGAGAATGTTTGTGATGGTTTGGTTTTCAACACGTGGAACGCTTTGATTAAAACTTGTACTGTTGCATCTAGTGTTGGACGTCGTTAGCAGGTTCCGTTTATAGCATAGAGGATGTGTCCGGTCTTAGACATGCCTCAAAGGTAGCGAGGTACCATTTTTTTTTCTTTTTCCAGGAGGGCCCCTCAAAAAACGGTGTAAGTACTAGAATGACAAGACTTCAGGCATAACCTTGAAAAAGAAACTAAGTTTTACGAGAGTGATCTTTTTTTTAGCAGTTTATTCGGTGGGCACGAGGATAAAGACGTTAGTACAGTATATTTGGTGTTTGAGGACGAAGAGGTTCGGGCTCAAAGCCCACCCGGATAAGTTGAGGATGGGTTTTTTCCTAAAAGACTTCCCACTCTCCTGCCACGCTAATACATTCTACCATCCTCATTTCTATCCAATTGGTTCAAATATGCAGAGAGCCCGGATGGGTAGTAAGACGCACAGCCCCAATAAACAACAGAAAGACTACCCATCCCCCTCGCTAAATGGTTGGAGTGTTCGCTCACAAATCTAGAGGACCCTGGATCGATTGGTTGGATTCAATGAGTATATTTACTACATTCCAATTTTGACAGGAAAATACGTTTATAAAATACAAACATATTTCTTTTCGGTCAAAATTTCAAAATTGATAACATTTAAATATTTTTTTGTTTATTGTTATTCTTTTTAAATACTTACGCTTTTACTAATCTTAAATTATTTATTTATTATTTTTATCATCTCTCGTTAATAATTATGGCCTAAGTTTTGTAATTGTTCAACAGTACTCAGTATGTATAATTATTTAGCTATTATTTATTTTTTTATTTTGTTATTATATGTGATTGTAAGGTAAAGTACATGTGTCAGTGCTGGCCTGTCATAAGTCTTACGACTGTTGGCAAGCACAATAATTTAAGAAATTGAAATTATTATTGACATTATTATTATTATTATTAGCACCGCGTCTTACTACCCGTTCGGGTTATACGCACTTACACTAATGTGAAATGGTGGGGTGATTGTGAGATTAAATGGAGGACCTACAGTTTAGCGTAGAATCCGAACCACGGTGAAGGGCTGGCATTCCACACATTCACAAGTTGTGATTAATACACGTCTTGTCAGAGGTGAAGGAAGGATTTGGCAATCAAATAAGTATGTACCGGGACGGAGGATTGAACCCCGGATCCCAGCACAGAAGTCTGACACCTTACTTCTAGACCATCAGGTCACCCACATTATTATTTAAAGGTATTGGGTATATCTATAAAAAGTGACAGATGTATATCTTTTTACCTGATATAAAGGTAGGTCTAATAACTTTTAGACAAGGGCTTTCTTACAAATTCGAATGTATTTATAACCGGGTTCACTCTGATATCCGGTTAGTAAATATATCTTGACGCAAGGGCTGGGTGTGTTGCTTAAAGCGTAACCTACTGTTCAAGGCAGTTAGTTTTGTAAATCTTGTGCTCAAATAATAACACCATCATTAATAGGTCATCAATCTTACGATTGGTTTGCCGTAGCTCTCCGATTTTTCCTATCCTGGGTCATATTTTGTACATCTTTGTATCTTCTTCTGCCAACATCGTCCGATATCTTACTCGTGTTGGTCCTACTCCAGTCTTTGACTTCCTCTTTAATATCTCCCGTTCACATCTCCTACTCTAATTACCTTCGTCTAACTATCATGTCCCAGAATATGTCCAACCATGACAACTGTTCTTTGCTGTACACCTTTCCAAAGTTTCCTTTCTTTATTTGCTATTATTAACACTTTTGTATTTGATACCATCTTCACGTATTTAAAAGAAGCAAATTAAATTACCCAAATAAAAAAAGGATCGTTAACTATTTAATCTAAGGTGTTATGGTGAGGACGGTAACTTAAGAGAAGTGCGCCTGCATAATCATGGAAAGATAATTAGAAAACATGGTCATTGTAGTTAAGAACTACTCGTTTATGCACAATAAACTCAAAATCACTAAGAATGTATTCAGAAATATATTTTTGTGAATCATTTTGACTTGTTAATTTTCTTCTAGGACTGCCCCTTTGCGCAAATTACGTTTGTAAATTTTAAACAAATGGTATTCACTATTGTATTGGAATTTAATATTTACTTCGGAGTAGGGCCTTGAATTAAACATAATAAATGTGTTCAAAAATGATAAATGGATAAGAGAATTAAACCCCGACATTTTGGTTTTACGACAGTTTTTTTCATTAAATTCCCCATGATTGTTTCATGCTATTTTTACCTAATGAGGCCGTATACTTGAAGGGGAATACTCTCACATCTCGGTATTTATTTTCATAGGATGTTCTGAAGCTTCAAAACCACTAAAACAATCTTCAATAATTTTAGAAATTATTTGTTGTGATCCCGTTAGTCAAAATGTCTTTATTTTTTTGAGGAGGGCTACGAGATCTTCCGGTTATAAGAACAAAGTAAAGGGATATAAACATACTTTATAATATAATATACATGTTTATATCCCTTTACTTTGTCCTTATAACCGGTAAAATTCGTATGAAACTTCGTTGTAAAGGAGATAGTTTCAGCTTAAAAAAAAACACACAACACTTAAAATTAATGGTTTTAAATCCATTTTGAACCTGTCTATACCGTTGACCTTCAGAGTAGTGTGAGCCTTTTTTTCAATAGTAAAACCACTTATTAAATAATGCAGTATTTCTGGTCTTCTGTAACGCGTCAAAGCACTCTGGTAGACGACCCCCTTAAGATGGGAGTGTAAGGGATGCAAGAAAAGGTAAGTAAGTGTTTTTGCAGTTTTTGTATCAAAACTTTTTTTTTTGTAAAAATAAATCAAATATTGTTTAAATACATGTATAGAGTTTAATTTCCTTCACATGGTGACACCAACAGTTGGTGAATATCTACCAAGGGTGTTTTGAAATTTAATGCCAACTTTTCCTCTTCATTTAAAAAGATTCTCAAATAATGCCGCTTATTCTCATGACAGATATTCAACAACTGTTGATATCCCCTTGTGAAGAAAATAAAACTCAATGTTTGTACTGAAGCAATATTTTATTAATTTTGGCCAAAAAACGTTTTGCTATGAAACTTGTAAAAATATTTAACTTTTCTCACTTTCCCTTCATCCCCACCTTAAGGAATGATATATGGATGGATATGTGATATCTTCGGCTACTTGGGGCTTTTAGAAACACACACCCAAGGCAATCGTGGTAGGCTTATCTTCTACCATCTATTCAGGAGCTGTATCTGTATTAAACATGATCGGATTTATATATTATGAAATCTTCTTGGAACGAGACCATGTTGGCTAGTCCAACGACAGAGCATTGATATGCCAGACTAAGGGCACAGGCTTCGAATCCCATGCTCAGGTTTGATTTCTCAACTTATTTTAGATGGGGCGTTGATTTCACCAAAATAAGTGTATACGTTGGGATGATATCAAGCACATTTTATTTTTTAAATCTAATAAAGTTGAAAAGTGACACCTGGCCACGGGAATTTATCCCTGGATCTTTGGCGTAGGGCGTATATGAATTATCACCGAGTTATCCAGGATTCGTCCCATGTTCAGGGTCATTCTTCATTCATAGCTTAAGGCAGAGTCTATGATGGACGTGTGAATCAATCAGCTACTTGGAATCATAATTAAACCACAGCCATTGGTGACTCTTGGTTGGCGTTTATACTGACACCCAAGAGTTTTATTCCCTTGTCCAAGTGTAATTTTTCAACTATATTTAATTTAATAGGAACACCTACCCCAATGCACGGCTATAGTCCTGCCAAGGGTGACTTCTATCTATTTATTATATTTAATAGTTTGAAAAACATTGAATTCAATAAAAAAGAACATAATTTTTAATATTATAAAAATATGGATAAATAATTTGTGAACATTAAATTTACATGGTGTTAACTTGTTAAACACCAAGCTAATTTAATTATTATACCTGTCAATATCTTGGATAAAAATAATATCTTATCTGAAATATTAAATTTGAAGAATTTTTTTGGTGCCGTATAGTGATCATAGTGTTATCAGCTTATTTGGATTTTCAGGATTAAAGGCATTGTGTTTATTTTAGTATCTATAAACATATCCTATTAAACACACTTAAGAATAAATCGAAGGTAACACTAGTTAAGATCCGTATTTTTAGGCCTACAGAGTTTTATAACTATCCTGGCAGCAATGAATAAGACATATTTCTTCAGAAGACACGCTTGGTTTAGTTGTATATAATTAGAAATCTGCACAAATCTTGCTGTATATAAATATATAATTTTTTAAATTGAGAAATGACACCCAGACACGGGAATCGAACATAGCTACATTTAAACATACACTTTTTGAATGAAGAGAAAAGGTCCCGTGTAAATATCGCAATAACCCTTGACAAATATTCAAGAAATGTTAATAACTACTATGTGTGGACAATTAAACTAAACGTACTGTACCTACCGAAGAAATATTTAATTTATGTTGGTGAAAAAGTATTTTGTTATAAAAACTGAAATAAATGGTACGGCGCATCGCACAGACTTTCTCTCTCTATCTATAAACTCGTAAGATTTATGAATGGAATAATGTACATTGTATTATCACCACTCCACATAAGAACACGCATAAAATAATATACAATGATATAGAATCAATGAGAAAATAGGCGCATCTTTGTCCACATTAGAGCATTTCAAACAGTTTAATGTCTTCCACAAGGGTCAACACTTCGTATTAAAATTTCGATTTCTGGTTAAAATTTTAACATTTTATACGGTATTGCTGATCTTCAAGTCATCGCATTGATATTTAATTATTCATTTATACATTTTGACCAATAAAAAATGTAAATATTGACTATTGATTCTAAAATGGAGATAGATCATTGCTGTGCAAACATTTCTCCTAAGAGCTTTAAGGAAAAATAACATACTTTTTTTAGATACTTACTTATATTTAATTACTCTATGGCATTGGAGTATTATTGCGTTATGACTTAAGTAGTATATCTTTACAACTAAAGCTCACAAAATTGTATTAATATATTTGCAAATATCTCAGAAACTGTTGCTTTTATAAAAATATATGTCAAATAAAAGTTTTTTATTTCTAATAGTCCTACAATTTTGCAATGATAAGTTGTTTAGTTTCTCAAATAGTTCTGGAGATACGGAAATTAACGATTCTGTAAAGTACCCTAAAAATCATTTTCATAGGAAAATGAAAATAGCCAGTTTATTTATAATCTTAATGAACGCCTAGATACGAATTTTAATCAAAATCGTTTGAGAAGATTTTGAGAAAACCAATTTTTTCTCTTTTCGCCCTTCAGTAAACTACCCTTAATTTTAAGTTTTTATAGACACACAGACAGACGGCATTGCAAAGACTATTTTTTAGGATTGTGGGGGGTCATGAGACGTTGACATCCATCAACATTTCAGGTTAGTTTTTTTTACGGTCTTAATACTTTAATTTCCAAAAAGTTAAAAAAAATCATATAATTGCGTATAGATTGAAAGTTATTGATTTTATAAAAATATGTTTCGAATAAAATATTTGTATTATAAATATATATACATATTTGTAATGCTAAGTAATTTCATATCTCAAATAGTTTCGAAGCTATTATAAAAAATGTTAATTTACGCATCAGACCGGAGCCCTTAAAGCCATTTTGCCGAAATATTGAGAGTAGCCATTTTGTTTGGAATATTTATTAATGTTCATAAATGAAATTTGATCAAAATCGTTATAGCCGATTTTGAGAAAATCGACTTTTTCTCTTTTTTCCCTTCAGTAAACTACCCTTAATTTTAGGGGTAGATATCCAATTCCAAAAATCCCTCGGGGCAACCCTATGAAAACCCTAGATATCAAGTTTCAGCTCAATCGGTAAAATAGTTTAGGCTCTAGTTGGAGGTACAGACAGACAGACAGACGGAAATTCAAAAACCACTTTTTCGGATTCAGAGAGTCATGAAACGTCAAAATTCATCAAAATCTCGAGTTCAAATTTTTTGACGATCACCATACTTTCTCTACCTGTAAGATAGAGAGAAAGTAAAAATGGTGACATTAACTAGCGTTACTTTCCGTCCATCTCATCTTAACCCTACTCTGAAAACTTCGTATCTGTATAGTCCTTAGTCCATAACATTTAATCCACAGTCCATAGCCTTAATTCTGCAGTCCATATTTATTAGTAAACAATCCATAAATCTTAGTCCACATTTAACCGTTCTTAGTCATACACCCAAGTCCTTAGTCCATAGTTCACAGTCCATATCTATTAGTAAACAGTCCATAAATTTTAGTCCACATTTAACCGTTCCTAGTCATACACCCAAGTCCTTAGTCCATAGTTCACAGTCCATATCTATTAGTAAACAGTCCATAAATTTTAGTCCACATTTAACCATTCCTAGTCATACACCCAAGCCCTTAGTCCATAGTTCACAGTCCTTAGCTTACAATCCATATTACATAGTCCACAGTCCATAGTTTTTAGTCAACAATCCATAATCGACAGTCCATACATAATCCTGAGTATGAAGTCCATAGATATTAGTCCATAGTCTATAGTTTTTAGTCAGCAATCCTTAATCAACAGTCCATACATAATCCTGAAAATGAAGTCCATAGATATTATTCCACAGTCTATAGTTTTTATTCAGCAATCCTTAATCAACAGTCCATACATAATCCTGAAAATGAAGTCCATAGATATTAGTCCACAGTTTATAGGGATGAGCTTACAATTCATAGTCCTTAGTCTACATTCCTTAGTCAATAGTTATTAATTCAGGTAAATAACACATAGAACGCAGTCCATAGATCTTGGTCTGCAGTCCATAGTTATTAGTCACCAATCCATAGTTCTTGGTCCACAGTTAATAGTTCTTAGTCCACCTTCATAGTCCTTAGCCCACAATCATTATTTTATAGTCCTTAGTCCACAGCTAATAGTTCTTAATCCACCCTTCATAGTCCTTAGCCCACAATCTATAGTCTTAGTCCTTGGCTTTTAGTACGCAGTCTATATATCTTAGTCTACATTCCATAGTTCTTAGTCAGCAATAGATGGTCCTTAATCCACAGTTTATAGTCCGCCATCCGCAACAGAATGATCCTACACTAACATAATGATGTGCACACAGATTCCTGATAAATGTAAGAGTCTGAATAATCTGGATCAACTCTAACGTTCTAAGAACCATGATTAAAGATGGATACGAAGAACCAATCACTGATGAAAATATTAACATCAAGCTGCACATCAAATTGAAAACATTTGCGACAGCAAAAATACGTTGCCATTTTCTAAACGAATGGTATTTCCATTTAACAACCTTAAATAAACATTAAAAAATTCACTAACATAAAATCTATAGTTAATTTGATTAAAAACAATAATTTTATATTAAAATTATTAAAACAAATGCAGCTATGGGATTCACTGAAGAGATTACACTTTCTCATCACTTAGCATACTTTATCACGTGTTATCGTGTTAAGTGTTTCAGGTGGGAGGGTTTAGGGAACGCATGTTAAGGGCAGTGAATTTGCAGTTTTTATTGCAAAACTTTTTTTTCTGCCCAAAATAAATATCTGATAAGGGTGTCCTTAAATTTAATGACAACTTTTTCTCTACATTAAAAAATTTCCTCATTTAACGCCGCCATTCTCATGACAGATAGGCCTATTCAACAACTGTTGATCTCATCATGTGAATAAAATTAAACTTTAAATTTTTACTAGAACAATGTTATATCTATTTTGACAAAAAAAAAGTTTTGCTATTAAAACCTGGAAAAAAAAACCTGTCCTTAACTCACGTTGCCTACATCCCCACCTTACTCAAGATGGGCATAAAGGACAATATAAATACACAGAGCTATGGACTCTATAAACTAGGTTTGCGATGTGGAATAGCAAACACTATTCTGGGACCACATCGCCTCAAGTGCTTTTTTTTTCATGTTTGTCCCAATCAAATTATTTTCCCAGGCTACCCTTACAAACTATATATCTCTCTAAATAATAACGTTAGCATTGGTTGTGAAGTTCTTTTACACGCTCAGTGTTTGTGTTCGTCCCTTCTTCCTAGATTAAGAGAATAGGATTTGTCAGGGCGGAAACCGCTCGCCTTGTAAAGCGTACAATGAGGTTACCACCCTTTTACCCACCGCTCGCATCCTCCCAGGGACCAACCTACCATAAACATCACCTGAGACGGGAGGAGGTAGAGGATCACAGATAAAAAATAAAACGTTGTGAAGTCACCCGAGGAAAGTTCAGGGTTGTTAGCTGCTGCTTACGTTACAGCAGTCCTCTACTAAACAAATTGCTATATGTAGATGGAACAAGTTCTCAGCTAAACAAATGGCTATGTGTAGCTATAATTCTCTCATTTATTTTTATTTTTTGCTCAATGTTCAACAAAAGTTGTATTTATAATTTATGCTTAGCGTGGAAACGAACAGTTCAACTGAAGGGCACTTTAAACAATCACATTTTTCAGAAGGTACGACAAATTACTGGAAGGATGAAATAAGAACAACTGAGCTGAGAGGATAAAAGAAGTAGTACGCTTGAAGTAATTAGAGTTGGTAAGGTAGGACACATGTACTGAGAGGAGGAAGAGGTAATACACTTGAAGTAATTAGAGTTGGTAAGGTAGGACACATGTAGTGAGAGGAGGAAGGAGGTAATACACTTGAAGTAATTAGAGTTGGTAAGGTAGGACACATGTACTGAGAGGAGGAAAGAGGTAATACACTTGAAGTAATTAGAGTTGGTGAGGTAGGACACATGTACTGAGAGGAGGAAAGAGGTAATACACTTTAAATAATTAGATTTGGTAAGGTATTACACTTGAACCGATGAGTAATGGTAAGGTAGGACGTATGAATCAGGATAATTAAAGAGGTGTAGCACTAGAACTGATGTATTTACTTCTCACAGACACTAATGATTTTCGAGGGTGAATAAAAACAAACAAATCAAAATTCATCTTTAAAAAATAATGTAAAGAACCTGATTTTAATACCAATGTCGTCAATTAAAATACTTTCTTAGTTAGTAAGACATATACACAAATATGTTCAGCTGAGGTAGAATTGAATTAAACTGATATATATATATAATATTGTGCGTCTGAGCTACATCACTCATAACCCACTAGTGGAAATATTAGCCAGTACTAATGTAACGTTGCCAAGGGACGCCCGAATGTATTAATAGTACATCCTTTCCGTGAAGGGTCTTTCCATGTCCCGATGATATGATGTGATGATGATAATGAATGAGAGGGTGTGTAATCAGTAGAAATACTTAAAACTAACTTAAACCTAACTAACCAGACCCTGGTGACAGTTGGGGTAATTCTCCTTTCAGTAAAAATACCCAAGGTACCAACCGGGAATCAAACCCAGGACCCCTTGGCTCGTAGCCAGGTGCACTGATCACTACACCATGTAGTCCGGTCCATCATGACATTTAAAGAATTTTGTTTCAAAATTTATGGAGACTAGGAAAGTGGCATATTTTTGGAAAGCTTGTAACACCAGAAATGTATAAATAAATATTTACATTTGCGCAGAGGCCCACATGACCACCATTTTGAAATTTCAAAATGGCCACCTTAAAACAAGAAATTCCTGATATCTCAGCTTAAAATTTAAATTGAACTTTCTATGTCATTTTAAAGTGCAGGTTTTATTTTTAAGGAGTCCAAAAATTATATCCGGGTAGTGATAAAGAACACAAAAAAAGGCAAGAAAAAATAATAAATGATAAAATGCATTTATTACAAAAATGTAAACTAAAATGAATATCAGAAATGTAGAAAATGTTCGTTCAACATTTATGAATATTGGGATTGATAGTTTTTGAAGCCTAGAGACAACTTTTGAAGATACTTGATTTGACTACAGTGCATCTTCTTCATCATCATTGTCAGCAATTTTATTGTTACAGTCCTCATCATTTCCGCATTCTGTGTTGCACAAGCAATGTTAGCTGCATGGCAAGTTATTCCTTCTGCATGAACATCTTTATGTGGAGCAGTTTGTTTTACAGTAGCTTCTGCCCAACTCGATGATGACCTGTGGTGCGGTTGTAGTGACTGGTATAATATGTCCACCTGTGTCCTTATAGTAACCAAATTGCAGTGGGTCAAAAGGCTGCTGCTGAATGACTGTGGCTTGGCATCAAACCCGGATTTGTAACAGCACGCGCTTGCTGTGTTCTTCAAGTTCTCCAAGTGAAGGTGGTAGCTGGTTTCTTTCATTGAGTTTTTTTTTGCAGAAGAGATGCCATCTTAGATCTGGTATACTATTAATGCAGACACCCTTTGAACAGTACATTGAGCAAACAAACTTACAATTTGTCTTTCACCTCCTGCGTTAGATCTCCTTCCACATGTAGTTTCATCAATGCTCTGGGTAATTCAACATTATATTTTCTATTCTTGAGGATTTTTCGATATTTTACACTCCACTAAATGCGTGAAATATAGATAAAGCTTTTGCTTTTCCCTGTGCTTAAAGATCTCCAGATTGGCCCTATATCCACCATTCCTGATACCATTGAAAGCGAAGACCTTTTGCAACGTTTGTCATAGTGTGACAGGGCAAGTACCAACACGTCTGTATCAGGACTTAATAAAACCATTTATGGGTCAAGATACTGGCGTGATTCCTCAACTGCCAAGCAGATCATGAGCTTGTCGGCTTCTTCATGATTGTTATCATCATAGTGTACGTTTCTGTTGCTTTTAGTGTGGCCTGATACTGATTTGATGACTATGTCAGGTGAGTTTTTCTTGTAGTCGAGGATTGTTTTAGCAAGGTAGTTTCTCAGGTCTGCTTTTGTTTTATCATGTGATATAAATCTTGTAAGTGAGATGCCTTTATTCTTCGTATCATCTGCAATGTGATATTGTATGGGGGCGTTTCTCTCTTGTTTGCTCTTTAAGTGAATCAGGTTTGTATGTATCAAAGACCACAATAACATTACTAAATCCTGCTGTCAAACTTGTGAGCCTGTCAATTAAATTCTTTGCTATATCTCTTACTGTTGTGTGTTACTTTGTCCTCATTTTCTGGACAAGAATTCTTTGGTCAACAATGACGATTTTCGGATTTGTTGATGATAATTGATAATGGACATTGCACATTCATTGTCTGCTGTTTCTATCTGTCCAATATTTTAATTTGTGTTTGCTAAGTTCTGCAGGTTGTGTATTAGTTTTTATTTGTCAGTGCATGGCAACATTGATCTATCTGGAGCAAACAGTGCTTTTGGAGTCAATGTGAGCTCTAAGCTACCGATTGCATTCTTTTGGTCAATATTCGATGACCGTATAGATTTTTGGTCTCTCTGAACTCAGCTGTTTGGTTACGGATCTTTAATGTTTGCTGCTTGCTGCCAGATGTATACATTTTGTTGTTTTGCTTTTGCACAGCTTCCCAAATACTGACGTATCCAATGATGCGTTCAGTGATATATATTGTATAAAGCTTCTGTCCGATTTCATCTGCGGTCAATAAATTCTAAACAGACTCTTGTGGTACATCTGCATATGTGAGGAAATTGTGCAATCGGTCAACTTCAATGGAAAAAAGATTCCCATGCTTCAATATTGTAACTTTGATTTTGTCTACAGCTTCATGTTGTTGCCTGACAACAGTGGATCGTACATTATGGTGTTCTTCTTGCTTGTTATGTTGAAGCCCGATCTGATCTCTAAATTCCGCTTAGACGCATTTCATCTCTGGAGAAGCCAAGAAGAATCGCTGTTTGGCGTTTGCATTATTAGAAATGCCAATTAATCCCGAATGTACCTTCATCATCCTGTTAATCTGTTCACATGCGTGGGATGCACCCATTGAGACAAAAGAGATGTCCCCCTTTATGACAGATATGTTTTCAAGTTCCAGTTCCCTCCATGTCACTGGTTGTTTTGTCTTCATTTCACACATGTCAGCGATATACCTTGGCCAGAATTGTTCTTAATTTATTCGATCAAATGCAAAAAACCATTTTCTTAGTGCTTCTGCAGCTTTTAGATGTAGATAAAAGGATCATCATTTCTGGAAGATAAAACTAAGAACAAGATTGGTTCAACCCGGTGAATGGAATTCATCATTGACTTATACATAGCGTTTGATGAATTATGTTCTTCCCACTTTTCCAGTTCTTTAATGACATCTGCATTAGACAGAATTTCTAGTTGGATGATCTTGACTAACTACTAAGTTTTCAATTTAGATGCTTGAAACATTGTAACTTGTCAGCATTGTAAACCACTCATGTGTTACCTCTTCAGTAGGGGCAAAGAAATTCCCTGAGTTAGGGACTTACAATATGACACAAGGAATTTGAAGCCTGCCCAGCATGGGATCTTGCCTTGAGATGCTGTTTATTCTTATCTAGAGATATCAAATGCAATCATACAACCTAGAGTGCTTACTTATATGATTCAGAAACAGTGGCTGAAGATACTTGGAATTTTGTTTCTCTCTTATACAACCCGGGTTTTGATAAATTACATGGTTCGATGGGTACATGATAAGGATTACATGTAAGGTATTTATACTAACTTACTTAATAATTGGGAGAGCATTTAAAATTACCTTTCTATGTCATTTTAAAGATTAGATATCAGGAGATTCTTATTTTAGGGAAGCAATTTTGAAATTTCAAAATGGTGGCTATAGGGGCTTCTACGCAAGTTTAAACATCCATTTCTACATTTATGATGTTACAAACTTTAAAAAAATATGCCACTTTGCTAATCTCCATAAGTTCTGAAAGAAAGTACATAATGAACCTGACTAATGGGGCCGGTTATTCGACAACATATTACAGTTGAATTAAACCATTGGGGTCATGGTGGGAGTCATTGGTAGATATCTTTATTTCATCAGTCCTGCCCCATTAACCCACATATGTTTAAGTGTCCTACATCTGTCATTCTCTTGTTTAATCTGTTTCAGCATATACAAACTAGACTGGCATTAAGTTCTATAGCTAATATAATAGGCTGCACTCTGGAATACTGGTGGAAATATGGATATAAAAAATACTTTTTTTGTGTATTAGCTTTAAAATAAATGGTACGATCCACCACACAGACTTTCTCTTTCTTTACTCTTAAAATAGAGACATTCACAAAAAAAAAGTAGAATTTGTTAAACGAAATGATATACACTTTTAAAGAAACACCCCACTAAAGATCAGACATGTTATATACACTGTTACAGAAACATTGAAAAAAGCAGCATCTCTGTCCCCCGAATAGCATAACAATCAATTTTACATTTCTAAATGCTTATAGCTCATAAACTAATTATTTTATAAATTTAAATCCCAGATTAAAATATTTTTAATTTTAACGGCACTACAAATTTACAATGCTAAGTCATTTTGTATCTCAAATAGTTACAGAGATACGATCAGAATTGGAAATTGCTGCATATGTTTCGTATCCTCAAAGTCATTTTCATGGAAAATTGAAAATTCTCATTTTGTTTGTAATGCTAAACAGTATCTATATATAAAATTTCATTAAAATCGTTTGAGCGTATTTTTAAAAAATCGAACCTTTCTCTTTTTGTCTTTCTGTAAACTACCTTTATTTTAGTATTAAATAAATAATTCCAAAAATATCTTGGATGGGCCTTATGAAAACCCTAGATGGCAAGTTTTAGCCCGATAGGTAAAATGGTTTCGGCTCAAGGCCAAGATACAGACAGACAGAGACAGAGAGACGGCATCACAAAAACAACTTTTTAGGTTTCAAGGCGTCATGTGACGTCGACATTTATCAAAATCTTGAGTTCAATTTTGTTTGATGATCACAATACTTTCTCTCTTCGAGGGGTTGAGAGAAAGTAAAATTTAAACTACATTTTAGCTCGTGTATCAGCATTGAAACAATCTGTCAAAGGTGACAGATTATTATTTCATGATTTGAAGTGTGAGTATATTATGAAAATAGTACTAATAATTTTGAGGGGACTGAATTGTATCCATTCGGAATGGTATCCATTCCGATAGTTTTGTAATAAACTGCTTTTGTGAAAATCCTGAATTGTATCCACTGGAATTATATCCCCCAAAACCTGAATCGTACCCCCTCGGAATGGTATCCATTCCGATAGTTTTGTAATAAACTGCTTTTGTGAAAATCCTGAATTGTATCCACTGGAATTATATCCCCCAAAACCTGAATCGTACCCCCTCGGAATGGTATCCATTCCGATAGTTTTGTAATAAACTGCTTTAGTGAAAATCCTGAATTGTATCCACTGGAATTATATCCCCCAAAACCTGAATCGTACCCCCTCGGAATGGTATCCATTCCGATAGTTTTGTAATAAACTGCTTTTGTGAAAATCCTGAATTGTATCCACTGGAATTATATCCCCCAAAACCTGAATCGTACCCCCTCGGAATGGTATCCATTCCGATAGTTTTGTAATAAACTGCTTTTGTGAAAATCCTGAATTGTATCCACAAATGGCCGACTTGAGTTTTAACAGAAGGAACGTTTAACGTAAAAGCTTTGTCACAATTCTGGTAGAGGGCAGCAGGATGGAATCTTCTTAACTTACTACTTGTATACTAGAGTGCAGACAAATCCAATCAAATTATTTAAATAAGTTTAAGTAATTATTTGAAATTCGTAGACTCATATAAGGCTGCCAACATTACATAGAATATTAAAAAGCATAGCGTTATAAATTATTTATGATTTCCAATTAAGAGGATATTCGTATCCTAAATCAGCCAGTCCTGCTCGATTATACACTTTAGGCCAGGGGAACAGAAGTTAAACGTATGGACATTAGGAGCACCTTTTAGAAAATATAAACAAATTGTTTGCAGTCATCATTGATAAGATTTTACTCTATTTCACTGTTATTTATAGATATTGACTATCTTTGTATTAATATTATCACTGTTCACCATAGTTTTTATTTTGTTTCCTTGAAGACGATTCAAAAATTCATTTGTAATCAAATCGATATATGAGAATTTAAAATAACTTTGTCATTAGTGCTCTAATTCTCTTTTCAAGTGGCCTGTTTAAGTATTTTCTTAAAAACGAAGTATTCATTCTCTTTAAAGATTGCAGTGCATATTAGAAAATTAATTTGCAACCTTTTTTAACATGTAAGATTTGTAGCTAGTTGTATATAGTTTTATCATCCTAGCTACAACTTGATTCACCATGACTAATATCGGGGATCGAAACTCGCCGGATGTTTCGAGATAATTTTGACTAAATGATTTTCCACTTTATCTACATACAAATGTAGATACACTTTCTCTAAATTATACCTTTCTCATACTATCCCTAAAGTGTGAACACGAAGTTAGTTCATAAGGCTATTGAGACGTGAAGGATTGAAAAAGTAGTAGACATTTCAATCAAGACCTTTATAGAAATCTTTAAAAAACTTTTGATTTGATTTGTGGAAATAATTTTTTCTTTCTCGCACCCCTCGGTTAGAGAAAGTATTGATATCGTAAAAAAAAACCTTGAAATTTTGATAAATATCGACGTTTCATGGCCCCCTGAAACAGAAAAATATATTTTAGCGATGCCGCCTGTCTGTGTGTTTGTATCTGTGCATAGAGCCTAAACCATTTCATCGATCAAGCTGAAACTTGATATCTAAGGTTGGATAGGGTTCCCCAGAGATCTTTTTGGAATTAGATATACAAACCTAAAATTAAGGGTAGTTTACTTAACGACGTTACCTACTTGACGAATTCGAAGGGATTTTATGAAGCGGGTTGCATATTAACTTAACGCACTCAAGCATGAAATATGTGGCCTCTTCTGACAGTTCTTACCCCCTCCATGACTACCCTTCCCCTCTTTCGCAGATTAGCGTTTTATAACTTAGTCAGAAGGGTACAAACTCCACTCGCCATTCGGTAAGACCGACAGGTCAGCCTTTCAGTGATAGATTCAAATTAACCATTTCTCGTGCTGATAGCTAAGTGAACTAAATTAAGGCACTAGAGTGACTAGACAGATAGTTTACAACCTGGGAGTAGCGACCCCATTCTTGGTCATGGCTTTTATCGGGTGGAACACGTTGCTTGTTGAGATTATAATGTTATGTTTACTTTTTAAATTGATTACTACTTTAGGAAGGTGCAAAATTCAAATACAGTAAAAACATTTTAGTTACTAATTAGGTTCCTTTTGGTTACCTAGCTCAGACTGTTGCTTGCTTACTTAGTTTGCTGGAGGAGTCTCGTGTTTAGGCGAGAGGCGCTGCTATCATAGCTTTCAAAATATCCACTAGGCTCGTTGATTAACTTCTGAAACATCTTAGTCGCATTCATATAATAATATAGGATAATATAGTTTATAGGAATTTTATCAAACACGTGGGCTTAACGGCACGCTAGTTTGGTTTAACTGATGAGGTCAGGATTCATATTCTGACTGGCGGTTCTGGGATTGATTTTCCCTAAATAATTTTCCACTCTCCCTCCTTGCAACTCCGGGTAAACTTAATCTTAATTCAACCTTTTTCGTCCATAACACATTAGCGAAATTAGTACACATGTTTATAACCCAAACGCATAGTAAGATGTGGTGCTAAATTTTTTATAGCCCTGATTAATAAGAATATTATAAAATTAAAATTTAAAAACCAGGATATTAATACTTGTAGGCCATCAAGGGGTCGCGATGGTTTCAAAGACCAACATTGATTTCAAACCTGGCTTAATTTGGAAACCACTGAACTAAACTCGCATTTCACCCACACGTAAGTGTTCGAATTATACAAGTGAATTGGGTATTTTCCTAGTCATACTCATCAAAATGTTAGTGATGGATGTTATCATTTATCAATATATTTTATGGCTAGGAGATTTTAAAATGTGGCTTGATCGTCGTTGTAGATAATTCTCGACAATTAGCCATGGTCAAACTATTATTTAAGCTATGAATGAAAACCTGAGCTTTCATTAAGCCTAGCCTAACACAGATCAAAACAGCCAATGATCAATTGGATTTGGATGTCTGTGTCTGAAATTTTCGAGCTGTCGTCTGTTTTACATTGCGTGAGAAAGAGAAAACCCTTCGGGTATTTCTTTTTCTCTTAATACTTGATAAGACATTGTGATATACTTTACTATTTTATGCGAATTATTAATATATGTCAGGCTATATTAAATTTCGTGTGATGAATGGTTACTAAAATACCTTTATAAATTTATGGAGCAAATAATAAATAGCGATAGGTCGTCTCGCTCTTAAATTGCAGTAGATGCGCTTATAGACACCTACGTCTCTTTCTATCTCATTGGTTTCCTCGTTAACGCTATCCTTTTTTTAACCAGAGGAGGTGCAATTATATAGCTTAAAAATGAAGACAATTACTCATACGAAATAATCACCCATAATGTATTATAAAAAAAATTCACTGATGCATCTAGTGAACGCAATATATATACTAAAAAAACCAATTCTTAAACCACATTTTTCACCCAAATTATGAAAATTAACATTGTTCCTTAGCTTTAAAAGTCACATATAAATATCACGCCATAAGTATATTTTCACTAGTGTGGCAAAGACAGTAATTTTATGCTGGTTGTAATAATTGTGGTGAACATCGCCTGCAAAATCTTACATGGGATTTGAAACAAATTGAATAACTTTCATACCTCTTAAAATGTTTATAGGAAAATATGAAAACGTTGTCTTGTAGAAACTCTTTTATTTTGATTATAAATGAGCGAGTAAAGCATTGCTGCCATTTACATTAGTAAAATTCTTGCCAGAATTTATCAAAACCGTCTCATTTCTTACTAGATTTGAATAAATTAAAGCTAGATTTTGAATAATTATTTTTTAACATAGTGGCTAAAGTCTGTTGCCAAATAAAATAAAAGATTTCTCTCTTTAAAATTATAGAAGTCAATACATGCTCTAAAATATATTGACCCGAAAAAAAATCTTACATGTTAAAAAAGGTTGCAAATTAATTTTCTAATGTGCACTGCAATCTTTAAAGAGAATGAATACTTCGTTTTTAAGAAAATACTTAAACAGGCCACTTGAAAAGAGAATTAGAGCACTAATGACAAAGTTATTTTAAATTCTCATATATCGATTTGATTACAAATGAATTTTTGAATCATCTTCAAGGAAACAAAATAAAAACTATGGTGAACAGTGATAATATTAATACAAAGATAGTCAATATCTATAAATAAGAGTGAAATAGAGTAAAATCTTATCAATGATGACTGCAAACAATTTGTTTATATTTTCTAAAAGGTGCTCCTAATGTCCATACGTTTAACTTCTGTTCCCCTGGCCTAAAGTGTATAATCGAGCAGGACTGGCTGATTTAGGATACGAATATCCTCTTAATTGGAAATCATAAATAATTTATAACGCTATGCTTTTTAATATTCTATGTAATGTTGGCAGCCTTATATGAGTCTACGAATTTCAAATAATTACTTAAACTTATTTAAATAATTTGATTGGATTTGTCTGCACTCTAGTATACAAGTAGTAAGTTAAGAAGATTCCATCCTGCTGCCCTCTACCAGAATTGTGACAAAGCTTTTACGTTAAACGTTCCTTCTGTTAAAACTCAAGTCGGCCATTTGTGGATACAATTCAGGATTTTCACAAAAGCAGTTTATTACAAAACTATCGGAATGGATACCATTCCGAGGGGGTACGATTCAGGTTTTGGGGGATATAATTCCAGTGGATACAATTCAGGATTTTCACAAAAGCAGTTTATTACAAAACTATCGGAATGGATACCATTCCGAGGGGGTACGATTCAGGTTTTGGGGGATATAATTCCAGTGGATACAATTCAGGATTTTCACTAAAGCAGTTTATTACAAAACTATCGGAATGGATACCATTCCGAGGGGGTACGATTCAGGTTTTGGGGGATATAATTCCAGTGGATACAATTCAGGATTTTCACAAAAGCAGTTTATTACAAAACTATCGGAATGGATACCATTCCGAGGGGGTACGATTCAGGTTTTGGGGGATATAATTCCAGTGGATACAATTCAGGATTTTCACAAAAGCAGTTTATTACAAAACTATCGGAATGGATACCATTCCGAATGGATACAATTCCGCTCCCCCATAATTTTTGGTAATTGTCTGTTATAGTTGGTTCACAATTACTTTGACCTTTTATGACATTCCAAAAAATACTATAGGTGGTTTTAAATTCATCATCATCATCATCATCATCAACTGTTTACAGCCTGTGGCCGGGCCAGTTTAGTAAAATGCCTCCATCTTCCTCTATCCGTCCACCACTCTTCCTCCTTTAATTTCTTCCATTCTTCTCTTCTCACTTGAACACTTTCTGTTATCTGCTCCTCCCATCACTTTCTTGGCCTCCCCTGTGACCTTTCCCCCCATACTTCATTACCAACTTTTTCTTCAGTATCCTCTCTTTTCCATCCTCACTACATGCCAATACTATCTTAGTCTTGCTTCTTATACTATCTCATGTACTTCCTATATTCATATGCCTCGAAAATATGTGTTGTCAATTTTGAATTCAAAATCAATTTACAATGCTTGTCAAAGTTGGCAAAATGTGGTTGCAAGGCGGTCGACTCCATTGTCAATTTGTCATAAAAAAAAAAGGGCCAAAGTTACCGTGAATGTACTATATTCAACTTCGTATGGCAAAACCAATGTTTACTCCCCTGGGAATGAAAATTGAAGCAGGGTCTTTGAGACCCATAGTCATCCTCCATTAAACTTTCATAGGAAGGCTAGATGACAGCTAAAAAGTTACTTGATCTACTTTCATATATTCATACGTTAGATCATAGGATATGCAGCTATCATTCTTGATTTATACTATAGGAACCTATAAAACCACACAAATTATAGGTATAGTAGAATGTTATCAATTTTGGCCCCAAAGATAAATTTTTTATTTTCTAAATTGTCCTTTATATGAAAATTGAATTATAGTTAGTTAAGTTCGTGAACAAAAAACAAAAATTTATTGGACTGTAGTATATTCAGAATAATATTTCTTACATCTAGTATTTTTCCAAGCAAGTTTGTATTTTGCAATAAATTATCTTCTAGCTATGACTGTTTGAATATCGGAGATATGATCTATTTATTTAACGATGATCATCTGTTGCCGAAGGTTAAAGCTACCATCTTACACACTTTAATATATAAAAATATTTGCATATAAATAATTGGAAGGGTACCCTACCATTGAGTGTGATATTTATTATTTGATTGAAAACATTTTTTTGACAAGTTGCACTTTTACTATTGAAAACAATCTGTAAAAACTCATTATTTTTTTTAAATATCCCAATAGTTGTGATATAGTAGTTTGTAATTTTAATTTCACTATAAGAAAGCTTGTATTCAACAAAAGTTGTTTGTTATGGTGGGAGTGTAGGCCACGAGAAAAGGTCAGTATTTTTATGCAGTTTTTATATAAAAACTTTTTTATTTGGCCAAAAATAAATAAAATATTGCTTCTGCAAGAATATAGATTTTAATTTTCTAAACATGGTGATATCAACAGTTGTTGAATATTTTTCATCAGCATAGTGGTATTAAATTAGAAACTTTTTAATTAACTGGAGGAAAAAAGCTGTCATTAAATTCGAGGACATCCTTCACATATGTTCAAGAACTGTTGAGGTCACCGTGTGGAGGAAATTAAAACTATAGGCCTGTATTTATTCTGGATGATATTTTATTTATTTTGACCAAAAACATGTTTTGCTATAAAAACTGTAAAAAATATTACCCTTAGCTCACGTTCCCTACACGCCCACCTTAAGTGTCAAATAGACCGTGTAAATATATTTAATGACCAAGACGAATCTTTTTAAATATCTTTTAAGCCTTTAAATCATGGTACTTTTATTTAACATGTTTGATGAAATCTAATAACTGCACCATAGCTCGCATCATTGGGCACGCCGGCTAAGGTGTTAATTTCGTCTAGTAATGTTACCTGGTGATAGGGAGGTTGGGGTTAGAATCCCAGACAACTGTACTGAGCTACTCTTTCCCAAACGATGTTTCCCTCTCTCTACACAAAACTGTGGGTACATTTTCTCTCAATTCTACCTTCCTCTTCCCTACTTCATTAGTGTATAACCTCGTGGTGATTTGTCAGTCTAGGAGTAAGGTGTCAGACTTCTGTGCTGGGGGTCCAGGATTCAATCCTTGGTCCCGGCACAGATTTATCTGATTGCCAAACCCTTCCCTCACCTCTGACAAGACGTGTATTAATCACAACTTGTGAATGTGTGGAATGCCAGGCCTCCACCGTGGTTCGGATTCCACGTTAAACTGTAGGTCCTCCATTTCATCTCACAATCACCCTACCATTACACATTAGCGTAAGTGCGTATAACCCGAACGGATAGTAAGACGCGGTGCTAACAACAACAAAACAACAACAACAACAACAACAACAACAACAACAACAACAACAACAGTAACAGTAACAGTAACAGTAACAGTAACAGTAACAGTAACAGTAACAGTAACAGTAATAATAATAATAATAGTAATATTAATAGTAATAATAATAATAATAATAATAATAAATAATAATAATAATAATAATCATAGACTTAAGTTGCAAGAGCTGTAAAAAGAGGGACTTTATTATTGATAACGATTCATAAGAATTCTTGGAAATAAACCAAATCCCTCTTAATCACTGAATAGTTAGCCTTTATTTTAGTGTCGACTAAAAATAAGTGCCCTACTTATAATTTGTTATGTATACAACTGAGCTTGTAATTTACTCACTTAATTAAAGAAAATTATATTTTTAATTTATTATTATTATATTTAAGTTGGAGTGGCTACTTGAACTCAAAACTCAACTCAGAACTCAAAATCCACTTTAAAATTGTAAAAAAAAAAAAAAAAAAAAAGTAGACTCTAAGCTATGAGAATTTATATTTTCAATTTTTTTAAATTCCTCCCGAATCTTTCTTACTAGTTTGAACTATTCGCATTTTAATCATTTTAATGGCGTAGAAATGAAAAATAGTTGACATCGCTAGTCTTGGGGTAAAGTGCTTGCCTAAAGACATGATGATCAAGGGTTCAAACCCAGTCAGGGTTAATGAATTTTTCTAGAGTGATAAAAATCCTTAGCACAACTTCCTTCGCTATGGAAGTAAAGCTGTCGGTATCAGGTCGATTGTGGCACATAAAAGTACCCTGGAAGGCATGTGAAAATACCTTTCCCGATAAAATTGGTAGATTTTTCCGTTCTCGCTCATATGAATTCTCGTGTGCTGATATAATCAGTCGGTTCAGAAAGTGCACGTTAAATACCTCAGATTAAAAAGAAATAGGAGGAAATACATACAATTGAAAGGAAATATCCATCATTTGCATATGGGAAAAGTGAGGAGCCATTTTGTAAACTCCAATCCAGTGCAGGCGGCGGAGATGTGAACCCTTATCTACCCGTCAGTGACAAACAAAGAGGAGATTGGTGACTTAATCGGCGTACCCACTGATGCTGATGAAGCCTATGAATATTCCTCATTATATTATATATGTATATATATAAGGCCTCTGGTTCAAGATCCATCTGGAGTTCGTCAATATTTACGATCTTACCGTATTCCACGAGAAGGTGCTAAGCGCTTGGAACGCCAGCCGCGGGAAGTGCCTTGTAAAACACAAGTGTTGGTGTGATGGTGCTACCATTACAAACAGCCCCTCCTGTGTCCTTGGTGAGCTATCAGTTCCACTCGAAACTGTCATCCTGAGGCCGTGAAGAGACCCTCTCCACCCGTCCACCTTGTTCGACAGTCCTGCCATAAACTTCCGGCCACTTGACCGACCACTGCGACATGGCCGACATTAACTTGCTTTATGTTGGAACCATTTAGCCTCGTATGAAAATATTGGGTTATAAGTAGCAATCTCTACCTTTTCATCGAAAAACAAGAGTAGTACACACATTTTAAAAATAATACAGCTTAGCTTTAAATGTGTTACATTTTGTAATAATATTATTATTGTATAGTTCCGCTACAGATCCAGAGGTTCCAGGTTTAATCCCCAGCACTTCCAGATTTCCTGTGATGCGATGGGTTTGGAACGGGATGAGCTCAACCTCATTAGGACAAATGAGGAGCTACTTAAAAGAATAAATAGCAGCTCTGGTCAAGAAAACTTAGATTAATGGCTGGGAGGTTTATCACACTGAACCCACAACGCCCTATATTCACAGAAGTTGGCACTGTGTTCACCAACAGATGGTGGCCGCTCGGTCGGTATGGCTATATTGTGGGCTGACGCCAAGGAGTTTCTTTTTTATAGAGTTTAAAACAGTGGTATTCAACCTGGGATACGAGTACCACCGGGGATGTGCTAATATCTATTAGGGAGTACATAACATTTAAATATATATTATTTCCTGATAGTGACCTGGTGGTCTAGAGGTAAGGTGTCGGACTTCTGTGCTGAGGGTCCGGGGTTCAATCCTCGGTACCGGCACAGATTTATCTGATTGCCAAACCCTTCCTTCACCTCTGACAGTACGTGTATTAATCACAACTTGTGAATGTGAGGAATGCCAGTCCTCCATCGCGGTTCGGATTCCACGTTAAACTGTAGGTCCTTCATTTCATATCACAATCACCCTACCATTACACATTAACGTAAGTGCGTATGACCCGAAAGGGTAGTAAGACGCGGTGCTAATAATAATTATTATTTCCTGATAAACACTATATAATCACGACCAGATTTAGGGCTATCCACAAGATACACGGATGTAAGGACATACTTTCTGGAATAAATTTTTTCTCTCTCTCTCTCTTAGATGTAGATTATAGAATATGACGTATAACTTGCGCTAAACAACAAGAGCTTTGGGGGTACAAAGTTAACAATAAATTATTATATCTGGGGGTACGCGAAAGAAAAATTTTGAATACTACTGGTTAAAAACAATACTTGCCCCCCGATACCGTTTCCAGTACTTTCGTTCTAGTTAGTTAATATCTTTCATAATATATATATATTAATCACAACTTGTGAATGTGAGGAATACCAGGCCTCCACCGTGGTTCGGATTCCACGTTAAACTGTAGGTCCTCCATTTCATCTCACAATCACCCTACCATTACACATTAGCGTAAGTGCGTACAACCCGAACGGGTAGTAAGACGTGGTGCTAATAATAATAATAATAATAATAATCATAATAAATATTTGTATTTTAAATTATTGTACTGTAGCGTCTTTTATAGACATTCTTAGAGTTTAATTATGTTTACTAAAAAAAAGGTTAACAGACACATGATCCCTTTAATTATATATATATATATATTTTTTTTTTGCATCTTACATGTTAGTGGATAGGTCTGAATGATTTAATAATTTTAAATAATGTGAAAATTCAAAAATATAATAATTTTTATTCTTTTAAATTGAAAAACGAGACGTTGACATGGGAATCGAAACCAGTAACTTTGTCAAGTACGCCAAGTCTGAGCTATCCAGGAATCGTCCCATATCCAAGTTCAATATTTACTCATATTTTAAGGCAGAGTCTGTTATGGACGTGACGATTTCGTCAGCTACATATGAGTGATAAATTAAGATTACGAGCTATCAGATAACGCCTCCATATACGACTCGGGTTAGCTTTAAGACTACCAATAGTACAATGACAACTGTACGAATTCTTATATAATTGTTAGCTGTGCTGCAATGGTGGCCACATGGTCTAAAGGCATCAATCTTGTTAAAGAACTCTTCTGACCGGGAGGTCAAGGTTTGAATTTATGTCGAGTACATTTAGGATGGAATTCGACAGGTAATCTATCAATGTGATTTTTCATCCCTTCTCCACGATGATGTTGCTGTATTTCCTCTAAGATACTCCTCCCCCTCCCCTTTAAAATATTTTATTAGTAACCTTCTTGCTAAAAGTAAAAAAAATAAATCATTCACAACCAGGATAGATCCAGAAGGGAAAAATGATTAACTTTTTTTTTTTAATATTGAATCCGTTTCAATGGCCGAACGGTCTAAGCCATCACTATCGTGTTATATTGGCCTGATGATGACTGGGATATTGGGGATCGAACCCTGGTCGAGTCTATTGAGGTTGGTGTTTCCTAAATAGTTTTTCACTCTCCTTCCACACAAAAGCGGACAGATTACCTCCAAAATACTTTCTTACTCATCCCTAACCCATTAGAGTAATTATCATATATACGTATAGCCTAAACAGGCAGTAAGATGCGGATATATATTAAACACACACACACATATATATATATTAAACACAATTTTATTTTGTGAAGTAAAAACATACACTCACAATAATTGTCTCATAGTCGGAAGATCCCTACAAAATTTAAAGATAGACAGTTTTAAGAACCTATATATAAGCTATTATTTATTTTTAACAACTGTTTCAATTTTATGACAGTTTTTTTTTTTTTACGATCACGGTTTCTTTCTGGTTGGGTGGACAAGAAAGAAGAAGGTGAGGTAGGAGGGTGGTGGTGGGTGGATAGATGACCAGCGAGAAGACCGACGTAGGGTTTCATAACGTGAGAAAGCTATATATCATGCCAGGCAAGTAGAAACGTTTAGGAGGTAGTTGGAACTCGCCATGTGTTCGTCACACCCTGCAAGCACTAGGGATCATGGCGTTATTACTTCACATAGACACACAGACAGCGAATGAAATATTGTACCGGTTGAAAGGTAATTAGATTATTTTAGTTTTGGGATTAAAAAAATTAAATTATACTCTTAATAAAGTCAGTTAGATAAGAAAAATATATTTTGATAATTACATTATGTTACGTTTTAATGTTAAATTAGATTTAGTATTCTGAGGGGGGAAAATCAACTCAATTTTATAAATAATTTAAAAAAAGCTCTATAAAAGTTCATACAACTAGTTAATTTCATTAATTTTAAATTTTGTTACATTCTTATTAGTTAGAATACAAGTTATACTTATACAAACTACATACTATTTTAAGAAACTGGTTAGACAAACTGTAACATTGAGTTACATTAATGCTCGCCCCCATTCTAAACTTCATTCACAACTCGCCGCTGATTCATACTACCCACTCCAAATCATATTCAATAAAATTCTAAACCCTACAATAGTACACTTCACTATTGTAGTTCCTGTAAATTGACACAACGTAATAGACAATTCTAATCAATAAAATCAATTCTATATAACTGTGGAATAGATTGGGATCTGCACTAACCAAATCTATATTGTGTAAGCAACGACTAGCAACACCGGGTAGAAGAGCAGCCAGCCACTAGACCCCTTGATCGAAGTCAACCCCGACTAAATCAAATAGATACTGAAGACGTCCCGTGCCAAACTATCCACGATCAACATAAATGCTATACCACCTGCCCCCTGATGGATAGTTCCAGAACTACAGAAATAACATCCGATTGAAGAATCACTGCTCTAAATGAAGAATGGGACAACAACATCAACAAGCTACGTGATGTTCCATTCCTTCTAGAAGGAAGGCCACCGACAGAATTGTTCTTTCCCCCCACCTTGCTACCCTTGCTGTGAAAAACCCCTATTTAAAGTCCTGTAATCGTATTATTAAAATGACTATTCAACCAACACTGACGGAGAAACATAGTCCTAGGACCAGGACTATGCCAGGATCATCCATAATAATCTACGAACGTTAACTATGGCGACGTTTACTTTGAACATATAAAAAAAACTTTAACTTTTGTATAAGCCGTGTTAGGCGTTGCAAATTTTTACATTAATTTTCTTTGCCAAATAGTAAACTATAAAATGTCTGTCACCACTTGAGCGCTCGAGACAGCTGTTTATTTTGATCTTTACATTATGATATCTTTTGATAATTTTTGTGTAGAACAAGCTTATTAATATTTTATTTTGAGATAATGTTGCAAATAAAATGTTTTTGATTTCTTTTGTTATAATGAACACTTATAAAATTTAACTTTGAATCGTAAATTATATGACATAAAATTAATTAGTGATTAATTTTATATTTGAACTTTGTTTAATTGTCTTCGCTAGACTTTGTTTATAGTAATTTATTAACTTTGAATTCACAAAAAAATGTAAGTTTCTGAACTGATAGAATAGGTCATATCGTCCCGTGGGAGTTTGACTAAAGTCTGTTAGCCAAACTATCGCGTATTTTAAAAATGTCTAATAAAAATACTTTATATTTATTATTTAAATTGTTGAAGTCTGCTTTAGTTGATGCAGCGTAAAAGCCTTTGAAACATATATCATAAGGCTCTTATATAAACCTTACAAATTTATTAACTGATTTATTATTTGTTTATTATTCTTTTCAACACTGTGGGTTGTTTGTCTCTTAAAGACTAGCCCATCTGATTGTTTGATATGTCTAGTATTAGAGAAGTTCTCTCTAATGAACTGCGCTAAATAACTGTTTATTTCTAATATGATTTTCCACAGAACTCAGTACGATTATTGAGACCATGTAATTGAACTCTACTCTGCTACATTGTTTTGCTTTGAATAAACCATTTATGGTATTATTATTTAAATCTTGCATTTCATGTCCTTTGTATAATCTATGTAGCTTACTAACCTCCCTCTACCTTTAAGTTATCGATGGTCGTAAGGAAAGGTTGGAGAGAGGGGTGTAACAAAACTATTTCGCATTTGCCAATTTAAGTTGTATCATACATATATAAATAAATACTTTATTTGAATTGTAACATTTTATCAAAATCTTTTGGAATTAGTTAACCAGATGAATCGAGTTATTACATATAGATCTATCTCCCTAACAAAATAATGTATTGTGAAAATGGAAAACTATATGTTCCAAAAATTAATGTTGTAATTTGTTCGCCAAGCTTACACATTTTGTAAAATTGGTAATGCTTTTAATTTTATGACGTTGTAAACAATACTTTAAGATGCTTTTCAGACTGACATAAAAAATGTGACGATATTGTTTATATATGAGTAACCTTATAACAACATATTTACAGCTCCATAACTTCACTTATATTTACAGGGGTAGGTTAGGGGTGAAGTAAAATAAAGATTAATGTAAACTTTATTCTTCTTAATGTTATATTTCGTAAACTACTTACAATGTGAATGTACCATGTTCTCCTATACTGAACAACCATTCAACGTTTCCAATTGTTGTACGATAAAATGTTATATGGTGCGAGAAGTTTCAACCTCCCTTCCAGTTTATTGCGGGGGTACGTCGGATTGAGGGGGTTTATATGGCTTACTACGGCTAAGGCGAAGGTTGCAGGAATATAAAGACACACTCCCCTTCGTTCATACTTGAGTCACGTAATGTCAGTGAAGACCTAGAGACCCATCGTCTCTGCCATAAGCTCCAAGGCTGGTTCATGGAATAACTCAACCGGATCATAATGATAGGGACAGCACTCCTTAAAGGGGATGAAACGTCATATATGTGACACTGAGGGGGAGACCATCTTTAAGTATGTAAATAAGAGGCACGGGAGTGAGAAAATGAAAGGAAGAATAAAAAAGGTATGGTGCCCCAAACAGACTCTTTTTATCTTAAAGTAAAGACATCTACCAAAAACTCGTAAGATTTGTGAAACGACATAATATACATTGTCGTAGGGAACATGATGTAATAAAGAGCATCACATTTCACCAAAGAGCTTAAATTAAATAATATACACTTGTATAGAAACATTAATAAAAGAGGTATATCTCTGTCCACCAAAGAGCATAACAATCAATCAAACATTTTCAAAGATCTCCACAAATAATATATATTTACTTATAACTCAGAAAACTATTGGTTTTATAAGTACAAATTTACTTTTTTTTATATAATATTACAATTTCACAGCACTAAGTTATTTTATATCCCAAATAGTTGCGGAGAAATGATCAAAATTGGAAGTGTCTGTTTTATATAGATAACTCAAAAACATTTCATGGGTAAATGAGAGTTCCATTTTATTCGTAATGTTAAAATTAAAAATTTTATCTAACTTGTTAGAATGGATTTAGTAACAACTACCCTTAAATTAGGATTAGACATTTAATTAAAAAAATTCCTCGGTAGAGCCTTATGAAAACTCTAGATACCAAGTTTTAGACCGATCGGTAGAATGTTTTCAGCTCTAGTCCGAGATACAGACGTACAGATGGCATTACGAAAATACTTTTTCAGTTTTAGGGAGATACGTCGAAATTTATCAAGGTTTAGAAGTTCAATTTTTTTAAGATCACAATACTTCTCTCTCTAAGGGGTTAAGAGAAAACAAAAAAGAATGAATGAGGAAGTAAAAAGAGAAGAAATTTTCCATTTCTTATTCCACTGTGCAAGAAACGCAAGAGCGGCTATTTCTCATCACAAACGAGTATATATAGAATGAAAGGAACACTTACGGAATTTTAGAGCAGAATAAAAAGGTACTGATTAATTTGACAATAGTAAAAGCTATTTTGAACAAATTATGGTGTACCTAATTATAGACTTTATTGTCTTTCACGCAAATAGGCTATTTATTAGAAAAACAGTTGGTCCTATAAGTTTGATAAAATGAATCATTTTAATCTTGTAAGTTTTTGTCTTTTAAATTTTATTATTTTATTTGAAAAGTTTCCATAAATATAATTAAATGTGTGTGTATAGTTGTATATAATTGCATACATAGCTACATATATAGTTATATATAATTTTATACAAAAATTACATCTATATATCAATATTGAAATAAACTGTTTTGACTTCAAAATCAGTTTTTTAAACCAATTAAAGTATGTATTGAAAACAATATTCCTATAAAGTATAAGAATTCTAGAAAGATTTCTTAAAAAAAAAAGATCCTTTTTTATTATCAAAATGATTTAGTTTATGATGGCTGTATTTCGATAATTGGCAAAGGATTTTTGATGTTCACCACCTTTTTAAGGTCATTGAACGAACATAGGCTATCAAGCTTACCAGTGGTGTATTAAACAGTGTGTTTCCTTTTTGAGATCGATAGAAGCTTTCTCGAATTTTCCTTTGCGCAAACAACAAACACTAAGGAGCAAAGAGCATCTGTAATTGGAGCAGGGTTTTGTTTGCACGGTCTGACTGCATACCCCGGGTGGTTTCCTCGCGTGATTGATGGTGAGATGGTTCCATTGAACGACGTATTTGCTAAATTGATGTGGCAAAAATTTTAAAATAAGAACAAATAGAGGGTAAAATAGTATCTGATATTTAAGAATACAATATAAATATTACGTAATGTAACAAAATATAAATAAAGATGAATTTTCTTTGTAGATTAAGTCGAAAGCTTCTAACAACTACTGTAACACTTTATATGAAAAGTTAAGAGTCAGTAATTAAAACTCCAATGCGTAAGCCTGCAATAAAGCTATACTGACCGAGTAGAGACCATTGTTAGTGATGATAGTGCCAACATTTGCAAGTAGAGGGTGCCATATGCTTTAGCACAATGAACCCTACGGTCATTGATATCAGTTTTATAGACCGTAGCTACTACTTATTTATTCAAGTAGCTCCTCGTTTGCCTCTACGAGGCTGAGTTTGACCGCGTTCGAAACACACTGCTTCACAGAATGTTGATGTTGTTGGTGTTGTTGTAGTTCTTGAGAACCCACTTCAGTGGCCACGTGGTCTAACGCTACGGGTAGTAAGTCGCAGTGTTAGTAAAAAGCTTGTTGAGAAATCTACAAGGTAGCTTTTTTCTGTGGATAATTTATATATTTATTCAATACACGTTCCCTCTAATAAACATATGTATCGCAAGATCAACTCCAATTACATATTTCTCTTACACACATCGTTCCTAATATTACGTTGTTACTTAATGTTTAAAATTCTAACGATACATTTTATATATTCTCAGTAGTGAGTGACACCTTAAATGTTGCTAAATATTGACTTAACTTTAAGTGTCTTGCATAAAATATGTACTGTACATAATAAAAAAGTTAAATAATTAAGAAACGCGGCAAGTGACAGCTGTGTAAGGAAGGTATAGGCATTACCAAGAAATCCCCGCGAGATAGAAATCAATGCAACATGTGCTACAGCTGTGTATGGAAGATAGAAGCATTACGTAGAAAGCCCCGTGAGATAGAAATTAATGCAACATGTGCTACAGTTGTGTATGAAAGATAGAAGCATTACGTAGAAAGCCCCGTGAGATAGAAATTAATGCAACATGTGCTACAGCTGTGTATGGAAGATAGAAGCATTACGTAGAAAGCCCCGTGAGATAGAAATTAATGCAACATGTGCTACAGCTGTGTATCGAAGATAGAAGCATTACGTAGAAAGCCCCGTGAGATAAAAATTAATGCAACATATGTTACAGTTATGTGTTGAGGATAGACGCATTGGCGAGAAAGCTCCGTGAGATAGTAATAAATGCAATTTATGTTACAGTTGTGTAAGACATATAAACGCACAATGAAGGGCTTCCTATTAAATAGAAATAGAGGCAAACTAATTTTATTTGCTAATGAAAACTATATGTAAGATAAATGCAGAGCTCCCTTTGAGTTTATAGGTTTTATACTGAGCCTTATTTTCAGCTGAATGGGTGCCCAAGCTTCCAAAGAATGAACATATAGCTCTTAACTAAGCTACAGCTGGGGAATGAAAGAGGTTGAGAGATCTGAAACAGCATTTTAATTTGTAATATGTAATTGTATTCCTGATCGCTAATAGTTATTCACTACTGGTGGTCTTTCATTCTCTGAAGAAAGATTTATGGAAGGGCAAACATACTCATTAGTGAGTTTAGGGTAAATAACAATTAAATTATACACTTTAAAACTAAAAAAATTAATTTTTGGGGAATTATTTATATGTAATTTATAAATTTTAATTACTGAAATCTGTTTAAAAAATAAATTAAATATTGTCATTTTGCTTTAATTTTATATCTATAAAAATGTAATGTATGATCTAATATTTAAAATTCAAATATATTATTTTATAACAATTCATTTTAATATAAAAAATATGAAATACATACAATCAAGAGTTTTTTTCCAAAAAATACTGCTAAAGTAATTAACTAAACTTCGTTCAAATTTTCGTGGCAGAAACTAATTGAAAGGTTAGGGTCAATAAAAGTTTTCTTTAAAAAAAACGTTGAAAGTAAAGAAGTTAGTAAAGGAGAGCCTGTGTAAAAAAAACACCTTGTAACGAAGACAAACAAGAATCGTGCCATGCAGCCAATAATTGAACCTGGGAAGCAGGCAGTGTCACTTCATAAACAATTCATGAAATTACTTAGAGATTCTTCTTCCTTATTCATAATGTTTACTCCAAAACTCTAACCTAAGTTCTAACTAAAAAAAATAGTCTTCTTTGACTTTTACACCAGTGAACATGATATGATGTATATATATAAATATGATAAGTAGTTTGGATTAAATGCTCTTTTGAAGTCATATATGCATACGGCTAAATAATTAATAGCAAAATAGTTATATATTTATGGTATCTAAATATACTACCAGGTATCATCTACTTTAAGGGATATACACGGCTGTATTTACATTAGAATGACACTTATGAAGTTTCAAAACCCCTAAAACAATCCCTTATTTATCATAAAATTTCATAAATATCATATCATTTTTAAAATTACTATTTATTTTATGAAGGTTAGATGTATGCTTTTCACCATTAATCATAATCTCATGATTAAACATTTAAGGTAAAACGTTGTTAAAAATCAGATAACGGTTAAACTTACTATGATTTTTAAATTATTACAACTTAGAATACAAGGTTTAAAATCTCTAAAAGCACTCAGATATTTTTTGCCTCCATTTGTGGCGAGATTCATTTCAAAAAATAGGAAACACATTTTTAAATAATGCTAGGCCTATAAATGGTTCAATACATTTCTACTAAACTTTATTTACATATTTACAAAATTTATTATATTTCAAATATTTTTAGAACAGTTTCATAACCCAGAAAAACATATGCTAAATTCTAGCAATATAGACTGAACGAAATATATTTTAATTTTTTTAAATATCAAAACATGTCATAAATATCATAATATATATATTTTAAAATTAAGTATTTATTATTCTAAATGGTTAACAGAAATAAGATAAATAAAAAATTTCAGTAGAAATGGTAGATTATAAGTTATGATAAAAATGCAATTATTTTCACATGTAACAATGTAACAATTTTAACATTAATCACTCTACCAATAACATAAAAAGTAAATAAATAATTACATTTTACAAAACTTTTATAAAAGACCGATAAAATGTTTAATATCATAAATTAATTTATAAAATATAACTAGGCATACAACTTTATTATAACTTAACGATTTCACCTAATACACCGGTAAAATTTTACGATAAGTATTTGTCTTTATTAATGTTTGATCTGAAAAGGATGTATTAAATCTCAATTAGAGTAGCATATAGACTATAATAGATTTATTATTAACTATTGCGAAATTGTATTAGATATTAATATATCCTTCTAGTAAAAATGTTTAAATGAAAACTTAAAAATGGTTATTACAAAAATTAAATAATAATATACTTTTGGCAATGCAATAACATAATTCATGAACATTTTTAATTACCTTAAAATTTGCTTAAATTAGTTTCTTTCTCAATATTTCAAAGTTTGTGAAATTACGTTTACATATTACGATAAAAGTTTAGTATCTTTTAGAATATAAATTCATTTTTAACTAAAAAATCAAAGACAGTTACGATACAAATTTCAGAATAAGGAGCACATGTTATATTTTATATAATTGAAAGCTTTTTTCAGTCAATTAGTTCTTATATATATATATATATATATTTATTTATTTATTTATCATTTTCATAGATATTCACACAATTAACATACAACTGATTTTATTGTTTTCAATTGGAAGAAACCAATATGAATAAATTTATTGCTGATGGTGATATAGTTAAGTTCATATTTTTGCAAAGAATATATTTTGTTCTAAACAGTTTCTCCCACAAAATGTATAGATTTTTAATAGATTTTAATAATTCTATAAAAACTTTATAAATCTGTTAGGGATTAAATTTTCTACCAATTTTTTTTTTTATAGATTGTCAGAATTAATTTTTGTTTTGTATAACACTTATTTTATCCAACATCCCAATTTTATAAGTATTTAATGATACATTTCGGATCATAGATGCACACGTTAAAAGTGCCCATAGCAGTTTGTTTGATAACTACCTATTTCACACAGTGTCATGTTATTGTGTGTTTCCAGGATAAGCAGAACTTGTTAAAACTGTACCTGTGATGTGTTATCAGTTATAACCCCTTCAGTTTCATTTGAGCAATCATACATAGAGTATTTTCTACATGAATCACATGGAATTTTATGTTCGTTGATACTTGGGAAATTAAGGTACTATTGATTAATGAGAATCAGTAAACCCTTGCGAAACTCTCGCATGTTCAACCCCCCCCTCCCAAAAAAAAGATTTAGTCTTTTGTTGGGTTGTTTAAATTAAATACTCAGCGAAGTGTATACACAAAATAGCAAATAGAGTTTATTTTTGATAATTGATAAAAAATATTGTTAGATTTTCTTTTAACTTAAATTTTAAACAAACAATTTATTTTAACGTAAACTTAGTGTGCAATGTCAGAAGTCGGTAAGAAAAAATCCTCTCCACTTATACCTTATTCATCGCTGTAGGCTTTGTATTATTTGATAAAAAGGGAGGTTGACAATATAAATAATATACAGGATAATTCTCAGGTACAGTTTAAACAAACATTTCTTCTCATGGCAGCAGATCACGTCAAGTCACGACAAACCAAACCACGCTACTAGTTCGGGGTGCTAGTGAGCGCCAATTTAGTGCATTAATTTTGCAGTTTTTATAGCATAAACATTTTTTGGCAAAAATAGATTGAATATTTCTTCTATAGAAACATAGAGTTTAGCTTTCTGCACGTGCTAATTTCAAGAGTTCTTGAATATCTCTCATGAGCATAGTGGCATTTGGTGACAAACTTTTTAAATGAAGAGAAAAAGTTGTCACTAAATTCCAGGACACCCTTGACAGATATTAAAAAACTGTTGAGATTAGCATGTGCGGAAAACTAAACTCTATGTTTCTATAGAAGAAATATTTGATTTATTTTTGCCAAGTAAATGTTTATGCTATAAAAACTTCGAAAATACTGCCCTAAACTCACGCTCACTAGTACCCAATCTTAAACAAACATTTCTTCCCATGGCAGCAGATCACGTCAAGTCACGACAAACCAAACCACGCTACTAGTTCCACCACTCATAGTTAAGTGGCTTGTTACGGTTATTTAATATGATTCTTCAATAAACAAAAATACCAAAAAATATACCTAATCTCACCCCCAATTTGCCAAATTGATTGATATAGACTGTCTTCAGTGGTTTGTGTTGTAATTTTCTCGCTAAGCGGTAAATTGGTTTTTATTGTAAATGTAGATTAAACTGTAAAAATAATCAATACTGATAATGACTGTACCTTTGTGCTGTTATACTTTTTATAATATTCTTTTAGATAGAGTTATACACCATAAGATCTACAAGCCCCACTATTTTATATTATCTCCTGACCTATATGTTATCTATATAGTTTTGAAACACCTTATTACTAACCTTTAGGGCTGTATGAAAATTATGCTAAAGGTTTATGAGAGTAAGTATACGGAGAGTGTAAAATCGTTTAGGAAAAACCAACAACAGTATACCCAACTGGAATAAGAACCCCGATCTTTCCATCATTGGGAGTCCAGTCCATTGCGAGAGTACGCCTTAAACCACGCGGCCACCGAAGCGGGTGAAATTTATATAAAATTGAATAATATACTATGTGTAAAAGCCAAACTATGCTAATAATAATTTAGGAATATAAAACCTGATCAACCAAACATATTATTGTAATAATTAAACCAACCTAAGACGTAAACAATTCATATTCTCATATAAAGCTGAGTACAGTTAATAATGAAGGGACATTTTTTAGAGCAAAATGAAACTATTGTTTTATATGATAGTGTGGCACTATAACATATATGTTAACATACAATAAAGTTAGCATATCATCCATAATATTGTGTTGTTTATTATAATGAAGTGTTTATGTCATTTATGTCATATAAATCAAGTTATTCACTTTGATATTTATCAACATTTTAGTTTTTGGATACATTTTGAAATATGCCAATAGAACTTTTACACATAAAGATACACAAGAAGCACACATTCAAACAATATTTTTTCTTGAGGTCTAGGTAAATGGAACTCTAATATTATTAAATAAAAATATAATATATAATTTGTAAGACATGTGATTATGAGAATATAGTCTTAGAAGATATATTTAGATTCGTCAATGGCCGAATAAAAAATAAACCTTTTCTAAATGCTTAATAACTCGAAAATAAAAATAAATATAACACCTATATTTGAACCTTGTAGTAGTAAAAAAATTAATTCGTTGAAAATTAACTATGTAAAGGACACTGGCCCAATTATTGATTTGTTCAAGAACTTCCATACTAATTAGAGATACACTGTGATTAACAGATTGTACAATATTGGTGACCACAATTTGTTTGGATTAAGTAAATAAACTTTATCACCAAGATATAATTTTAAACCATAAATGCTAAAGTTGTATTAATGAGAGCTACGAAATTAGCAGGAACACAATATATCATTTTGTGCTTTTACGAAAATTACTTTTTGATGTGAGTAGTTTTTCTTTCTAGAGTAGTGTTTATCACCTGTGTGTTGAGAAAAGGGCAAAGTCTAAACGATTTAATTAATTAAATGTGCATCCCCATAAAAAAATGAACCACTCAGCTAACACATTTGAAAATATACTTTTAGCTAGAGGTGAGTCTGTTATATTTACGGTTTCCTGACTTGGTGGTTCTTTACTTTAGAACTGTAGCAGGCTTTGGTTAATAGAAAGTGGGTACTCTTTTCATCGACTATTAGCTATACAGTAACGTGTCGTAGAGTGTAACCACAGAAAGCAAAGCTTGGTACTGTACCTGGGATATGAAGACTAACAGACGAATCCCATTTGACCAATAGCACATAGACTTTGCTCTACACACCTCACATGGGACTGTATGTTTGTCGATACCTGATAAATGATAGCTCTCCGGGTGACGAGAACAATTAACAGGTATAGTTTAAATTATCTCTGCTTATCCTAGCAACAATCCACGTTACTTCACTGAAGTTATAAAAGTTATATTTTTTAAAATAAATACATAGAGTTAAATTAATAGAGTTATGTCTATAGCTAAGACTATGAATTAATTTAAAGCAGTGGTATTCAACCTTTTTTCGTCGCGTACTTCCAGATATAAATTATCTTCAAACTTCTACCCACAAAGTTGTTGGTTCATAATGCAAATCATACATTTTATATAATTACATCTATAATAAATATCATCCAAAACAGTATTAATAATAAGATTTAAATTGTGTATATATATATATATTATATAAATAAAATGTATAAGTAATTTTATACTTATTATTATTACTATTACTATTATATATGATTTTACGTATCCCATCCAAGATGTCTTATCGTAGCCCAGATTGAATACCACTAGTCTAAATTATATTATAAGCAATACTTTTATTTAGTTTAAAAATAGGTGATTTAAATATCACTAAGTAGCTAGTGATGTCCCATTTAAATGCATTGGTGAAGTAAAAAATGGTTTTAGAATATTTTTTGTGACTAAGGTGATTTTTGTAATCTAGAACCGGAATTGTTTTGTAACCTAGTAGTCTTGGCTATTTTTTTAAAACTTTTTTTAATAGATTAGTACACAATAAGGTTTAGTCCCACCCCTCTTAATATATTTTTTTTTCATGTATATGACTTGAAAAATAACTTAATCTAGGACATTATACAGCACGTAGACACCCTAGTTCAGCCCTTCACCTCAATATTAAAGAGGATATACTCCAACGAACAAAGGTATAACAAACATCCTTGGGAGGTAAACTGAAGTAATTGTACAAGCGAGCGTTTCCCTGAGTCATTAATTTATTACCAGAACAGTGAAGCTCTTTGCTAAGGTTCTTTGGAAGCACTTTGCAAAAACAAACAAAATAACATATTCAAATAGCTTAGCAAATAAACTTTAGTTTCTATAAAACACTTTTGTAAGTTGTTTACATTACAAATTAGTGTGAGAGAAATTTAATATATCAGAGAAATCATGGGCTTAATACAGTGAATATCCACTAAATCTGTATTAGACCTTGTGTTTACTTAAGTATGGTACTTGGGTTCCAATCCTGGTAGCAGCCAAGGATCCATTTTTGGTACGTGGTTTTATTTAGAGGCATTTAAGTAATATAACGCTCATGACGAAGGTTGAGTATCAGTTTATTTTGACATGTCTAATGATTCAGTATCGATAATGAATCGGTGAGTGGAAAATGGATAACATTCCATAAATATGGTAAATTAAACTGAGATACTCATTTTTGTAGTTTTTTATAAGCTATCTAATGAATGAAAAAAAGTTAATATTTAGTTCTTGTATTATGCTTAAAATTGGCCTTGAAGTTTCGTTGAGTGGAGAAAGGATAAGATTCCTGGAATGTTATCCTTTTTCTACTCAACGGTGAGATTGTAAAACTTATATTAATAACATTGGACCATTCATTTTCACAGTATTTGCAGGTTTGATGCGGTAGAAAGATATTAAGATATTGTATTTACGAGCCTAAGGGCCTTAAATAAAGTAGGACTCAAATTATTAATTAGCTTTCCAAGCATCTAAATGGTTTAAATTAAAGCTTGCTTGCAGACGGTCGTTCCGTACATTATGCTTCCATTTTTTTTTTCGGATAGCTTGTATATTGGCTTATACCTACAAAATGCTTGCATGATAAAATGTAAGTCTTTCAAGTTGGACGATAACACTTGACTGGTGACATCCTACTCGAGGAGAAAGATTGTATCTTTTGAAGTTGTCCTTTGATGTACTCCAGTCCTTTGTCCAGGCACTGTGATGACGCAAGCACTTCTTGTCTGGAGCCACAATTTTTTTTAAAGATTATCAAGGCTAGAACTCTTCATGGAGTGACTGTATTAAATATGTAGGTATATAAATATGTGACCGAAAAACCAATGGTAAAAGTCATATAAAAATAGATCTCACAGTTTCTGGTTTTGCTCTGTATTTATTTAATATTAATTTAAAATTAAGTGTTACATTATATAAACAAATAATATAAAACAATGTATTCCTAAATCTGTGTTATTATGTGTATATATTCTGTGAATATTTTCAATAAATGTTGAGTGTATGCTTCAAACATACGTACCGTAATCTAAATCAATCTGTTAATTTAAATGTTGAAGAAAAATAACATATACAGGTATTATTATAAGACGTATTATTTACGCGTGTATGTTTAGTTTACATGTATTCATATATTAGAATCAGTACTATACTACAACAATTGATACAACAATCTCAATAATATACTAGTAAAACTGTTTCAAATAATTGTATCTTTAATAAACTAATATTATTTATATTTTTAAGAAATTATTAAAGCCTATTTATGATAATATTAGTAAGTTATTTACATATTTTCCAACACATTGAATTATTAGTTAAAGCTAGATTAGTATTGAGGCTCTACACTAAAATAAAATTACTTAATTAAAAAAATAAAAATAATTGGCAGCTAAATTTAATGAGTCCATGGATATATTTAGCTTTAACGTTTTCTAGTAAATTCTTTTTGTAAAATTAGTTTAATTTATAACCTAAAAGTATTTATATTATAATTTAAGCTTTAAATAATGAAGTCAATGTGTCTAATAATGAAGTTTACTATATTTTTAAAATATTTTACTTTTACAAAAAATTATTATTTAATATAGTGTATAAACATCACAAAAGTAATTGCACCATCTAAAGACATATTTTTTCAAAAAATAAATCCGATAAAGCAATATTGTTGTTTGCTATTCTCAAACGGAATCTTTCTTGAACGTAGATACTGGTTTGTATAAGCCTTCTTCCATAATTCAAATTTTTAAGCTTATTTCTTAAGCTGCATTTCCCTCTTCCTTATACTCTTGGCTAATATACGTTAAATATACTGTAATAATATTAACAAGATACAATTCAAAAGCTTTCGGAAAAAAGGCAATGGTGGACTGCTTGATCAACTCAAAGGATTTACAAACATACACTTATATATGTTAATTACTTTATTTGAATAAAAAGATAGCAAATTAATTTACTTAATTCATCTGCAACTATTCAAACAAAATCTCTTATTTGAAAGGTTTAATACTTTTACATATTTGTAACAGAAGATGTGTCAAAATTGTTAAGTGTATACCTGCAGTAAATTAGCAGTCCTTTGATCAGAAAAACCAGATAATTTTAATGAACCTAAAGACCCTAGTTCGATATCGAGGTTTGTGTGAATCATTTATGTATGCATGGTTACATGTAATTACAAATGATGTAATTGCTTAGCTCGAATCAGTGATGTTATTTGTAAATCTATTTTTATTTTTTTAAATAGTTTTATATTTACGACCAAAAAAAAATCAAGTGGTTTTGTTTCATCCTAAATAATAAATATTACTTTATTAAAAATATGAAGTGTAAGATTAATAGTTTTGAAAAAGTGAGTTCCCCACTGGTAGTCTCCCCTGCAAACCGCACAGCCCCCCCCCTACCCTCTTCCCTTACCACGGGAGTGACTACAGGAAGAGATAATTTAGCTCCGCTCCGCGGTGCGGTCTATCGTTATGCCACGGACCTGTAATTTGTATTGATTTTACAGTTGAGAGAATCCAGTAGACTCGTTGAAAGTCAGCAACAATTCAAAGAGAGAGAAAGATAGAGATATGAAGGGGGGTAGACATGCGTCATAGAAATATTAGAGAACCGTGTTGAAATTGCGAGCACAAAATCTTTCTCGAGGGGAGACTGGAGAAAATTTCATAATAATTATTTGCGAACGAGTAAAACATAAATATACAGGAGTGGCTCGTGGGTGGTTACCAAGGCAGACAAGGCTTATAATGCTTTCGTGTCGCCACATCTCACTACCTAATTGGGTTGTACGCATTATCGGTAATTACTGCGGTAGGGATGGACAAGAAAGCATTTTAGAAGTAATATAAACGAATTTGCGTGTAAGGCGAGTGGGACACTATTTAGGAAAAACCACACCCAGTAAAAACGACCGGTACTCGATCTCCGATATACCCTTCATCAGTAAGCCAAGTGGGTCCTTTATAATACTGTAGTAGTAAATTTTTTCCTTACATTAAGTATCAAACTTGACCTTTAAAATTAAGAAGCAAACATTCATTCATTTCATTATTCTGAGTGTGGTTCTCCAAATTTATAGTGAAAGATAGGTAAAATTTAATAATTACAGTTGCCCTGGCAACAACCCATGAACCCCCGCTGTAAGTTTAGGTTACTATCTTTGCACAAACTTTTGTAAAAGCTATACAACCATAATTGATTTAAATACAGGATTTTTCTGAACTCTTGGCCCAAACTTAAACCATTGAATCTGTGGGCAAAAAGAAAGAGAAAATCCTGGTAAAAAAAAGTCCGCCAAAGTAATCTTGCACTACTAGATGTAAGTTGAAGTTTGACGCAACAACGCCGGGAGTACGTAGCTGTAAGTACGTACGTGTATAGCAAGTTGCATATCATTAGACGGGCAGAAGTGCCCGGCCACGATCAACGTTGCTGGAGGGTGAGCCCGCGTCAAATGCAACCGACGCGACGGTATTTAGCTAGTGAATATTTACTTTTCAATTAAAATGTTAGTTTTCAAGTTATTAATCTTTAATTTAATTTTAGCACCGCGTCTTACTACCCGTTCGGGTTATACGACTAAGTACTAATTACACAAATGGATTAGGAATTGGGAGGGTTTAATTTAGAGGAAGTGAACCCGCATTTGCGTGGAGGGAGAGTGGAAAACCATTTAGGAAAAACCACCCCCAGTTCACCCGACCGAGATTCGAACCTCGATCTCCCCGTCCTCGGTGGTCTGGCTCAACACGACTAGCGCGTTAGCCAACTACGCCATCGAGGCGGGTAGTTATTAATCGTTTAATTGTTTCGACCCCACCCTATATTTGGCCAAACAAGTTCTACAATGTGAAGTGTTTACGTTTATGAATAAATAATATTGTATAAATCAGTGGCGTTGATAGGATATATTCTTTAAGGGGTATTGAGGGTGGAAAAAAAAAGTTTTAGAACGGAATTTTGGTCAAAATGTGAATTCTTATGTGATTAGAAATATAATCTGTTATCGATATTATTAAACATTAAATTGTGATGAGTTTTTTTTAGGCACCATGTCTTACTACCTGTTCTGGTAATACGCTTATGTACTAATTAAACGATTGGAGTAGAGCTTATGAATGCTTAATTTAGATGAAATGCACCCGCATTTGCGTGAAGGGAGAGTGGAAATACACTCATGAAAAAACTCTCAGTGCACCAGACTGGGATCGAAGCCCAATCTCCCCGTCTTCGGCAGTCTAGTCCAATACAATATTAGCGCGTTAAACCAGGTGGCCACCGAATCAGATATGAAGATTGTTATTAAAATACTTTTCCTTGCATCCATGACCTCTGTGTCAGGGTCAAATACGTGTACATGGTACTGCTAGCAGCTATATTATTCACACTGTCAAAAAAAAAAGTGCTTGACATGGCGAAATATAAAACTGCTAAACAAATTACCAAACATTTAATTACCGTGGATACGTGAATATTATGATATTTTATCAAAGAATGGACCACAAATGTATAATAAATACAGTCAACCAAAGTTCGACACAGCCAAACGCTTTAAAATAGATTATTTCTTGCGTCTGGGGATAAGGGGTATTCAAAAACCCCTTTTACTTCTTCTAACGATTGGTAGATATTTCATTGTTGCATAAGACCATTTAGTTAATGTAGAACAGTACAATTTGTGGTTGATACCAGTTATATTGTTAAAATCTATTCATGAGCCATTCACACATTCACAAAAAAAAAAAAAAAAAAAAAAAAAAAAAAAAAAAAGCAAGTACGTATAAAGAAAGAAGAGCATTGCAAAGCTGTCAGTGTATCTCACGTAATAACGACCTATTCCTCGAGTCTATCTTGTACTTTCTGTCGGGAAAGCGTTTTACGATGCTGTTTTACTAGGAGTGCTCATGCTAACGCCGCGCACTGTTGAGTTATATGACCACCATGCCTCACGAACCACTGTGTGCACATATTTTATTTACTATTACTGTTATTCTTTTACGAGCATGGCTCAGACATTAGGTTCTCAAAAGAGGGCGGGCGAAGTGGGGAGAAGGAAAGTAGTAAAAGCACATACACTGATGTATGTCTTGAGTAGAATTGAGATATTTAGATTTGTGTTTTAGACGATATAGCCTTAGTATTTGTTTGAGAAAACTCATCTGTATTACAAATTCGATCTTAATTTAAGACTCCAAGTGACTGGTAGCTGGCTATAATATCCAATGTCAATTCCTTAAAACTGAAAGATACGAGCAAATATTGTCTACCCTATTTAGTATCAATCCCTAAAAAATGCGACACCCCCCTCTCAAAATGTGTAAGAATCTACAAACTACAAAAGGCCGATAATTTTCTACCCTGTTTAATATGAATTCGCCCAAAAAATACAAAAGGAAGACAATTGTCTACCCAGTTTAATGTTAACCCAAAACTTCAAGGAGAAGAAAACTGTCTACACGGTTTAATGTTAACCACCCAAATTATAAGAGGATGACAAGTGTCCTATTACCCGAATTTAATGTTATCCCCCAAAAACCCGAAAGAGGTAGACAATTGTCATTCCTATTTAATACACAGAGTAAGATGGACGGTGGCAAAGTAAAATAGGAATTTACAATCACCAAAAAACCCTACCCAGGGTCAAACGGTGAACCGAAACGGCAAAACTCCTGGAGAATACGTTAGAGAACAAACACCCTGGAACTATTATTACCCACCGTGAATATAACAACCATGGCCAGGGCGAAGACAGTTGGTTACCTTCAGACTAAATAAATGAATCATGTTATAATCACAGTAAAATTATTATGAAACGACAAATATGTTTTTAAATTAACCATTTTTGAACTAAACTCCACCGTCTAGATTTTAATAGGATTACTTAGTTACATAGCACCCAAGCTGCATTCGTAAAACGTATTTTCAGTCAAGAGGAAAATATCCTAGTCATATTGGTAGAGCTGTTATTGGTTTTATTGAACAAGTTTCTGCCAATCCAAGTCACGTTCTTCCATCAATAAATTCCTATATTATCACGAAGTGTGGGATATTGCTTCTCGTGTACTCCCTACCTCACTCCAAAGTACAACTACATCCCCATATCCACCCTACAACCTTTGTTTGTCTTCAGTATTCAAAGATCACGTCCAATACAAATGAGATCCTTGTTCAGAAAAGCTTTTATGGTAATTTCTTTTTTTTCTGCTGGTCACAAGACTTTAGATTGTACGATACCATTATTAGTGTTTTGAAAAGTAAATAGCATTTGTGTGAAATATACCAAACAAAATTTGTTGTTAACTTAAACTATTTTCAATAGCCATCGTATTTATATTACGAAATGAAACACGACCTTTTAAAATGTTTGTCACTATTTTATTTCTACTAAATTTCTTTTTTATAAGTATTACAGAAAAAAAATTACAATTTTTCCACAAAACTTATACTGAAGTAAAAATGAATCAAATATAATTTGTTGTCAAGCATTCAGTTTGAAGTATTGTATTCTAAGTTTAGAAACAGGATGATTTAAATTTGATCGAGAAAATAAATGCAGTCGTCATGCAACAAAATATTTTAGGAGTGGTGGGATTATATTAGATATTTGACCAAATCAGTATCGTTCCTTTCCTAAAGTTTGCAGCCCTTTTAACTTCCCAGATTCACAAATATTCAATAATGTATTTTATTTTTTAACTGACACAAAAACATTCACTGTGTTTTTTTGTTCTTCTGTTTCCCAGCTCTAAAACGCTCAGGTTTGATTTGGATTAGCTACAGTCTCATTTTAATATGAAGACCATTATTTGAAAACTGGAAGATCATGTTACCACAATGGCATGATAAAACAATATTAACATTTTATTAATATTATTAGTCCATTTAATTAATAATGCTAGAGGAATTATACAGTAATGCGTAAGGAAGTATTATTTTAGGCGTTTGATGACTTTTTAAATAAAACTTTTTAATTAATAAATTAAATAAAACATATTCATACAATACTAGATTTTAGTGACTTTCAATACATGTTGGAGGATGAACGTAGGCTTCCTATAAATATCAGGGCTTACATTTAATGAAAATGTATACCTTCTCCCTTGTTATGTGTTCCTGTTAGGCCGATAATAACTTGTGTCATTTTCTGTCAACCACAATAACTCATACTGGTGGGCATGCGTAATAAGTGTCAAGCGAATCTAGTCTGGTTTTCCGGTTACGAAGAGGTCAGGGTGTGAATCCCGAAAGGGTTTACTGATGGTGTTTTTCCTTAATGGTTTACCTTCTTTCTGTACCCTTTCTTAGTTATCCTTGAATCAACAAGATGGCGTACGTGGTATGAGTGGAGCAAATAACAGCTCCATTATAATGATAAATTTCACCAGTCTTAAAAGTGATTTAACGTAAAGTCATAGCTAATTAACGTGTGTAAAGTATAAACAAACACAATTAAATACTCTAATTGACAATATACTCTCGATGAAAGCTAAATTCTAAGTTTATCTGTTTTGAGCTTTATTTCCTTTGTTCATTGAAACCAATAATGTCCGACTGACCAGTGTGGACATTGTGCGCTATCTGTGAAGAACAAGCAGAAGCTGAAGTGCGTTGAATGTAACATAAACTTCCACCCGGGCTGTTTGGACATAGCATCGGTTAAGGCTATTGACAAATTAAAATTGAATGTTTTACATGTACTAAGGCCAAGGATGACAAATACTGACACGTGATAATTTAAAAGCTGAACCAAGCAATGGTGAAATCATGAAACTACTCTTACAGATACAGAAGTACCAAAATAAGCGTGAGTGTGACCTAAATATTTCTCTCAATTTGTGTGACAAAACTCTAGATAAAAATAGTAAACAAATAGTTGATCAGTCCAAGAAAATTAAAGAATGCCTTGAATTAATTAAAAACTCCAAATTGAAAATACTGAACTTAAAAAAGAGGTGAAACTTTGATTCCAAATTGACAGCTGTTACTAGTAAAACCGAAGAAACACAGTGGAAATTCAGGGTATTCCCAGCCACAGAGCGAATCCGTAGAGACACTAGTCATTAGTGTTGGCAAGGCTTTGGATGTGGACATCAGCCAAGCAGACATCGATGCCTGTCACCGGCTGAGATCTCCTGCTGGGCAAGAGTATCCTGCAACTACTGTGTGCAAGTTTGTTTGGTGCACATCAAAGGAGGATCTGCTGAGGAAGAGGAAAGTCATGCGGAATCTATGCACTCAAGATATCGGAATTAAGTCAAATGACATTCGTCAAGTTTATGTGAATGAGAGCCTCACATCTCTATGCCGACATCTTCTTGCATGAGCAAGAGCTTTGAAACGTGAGTGTGGGTACAAATATCTATGGACCCGTAATGGCTCTACTTTCCTTAGGAAGGAGGACTCTCCAAGGGTAATTCCTATTACCTGTGAAGACTACCTCCATATTAAATAAAATATACCAACAGTTAACTAACCAGGATTATAGAACATTTATTTACATCTCTTACATCATAATAGCTCAAAATTGTAATTTATATACGAGTAGTTCAGATAACTTCCCGATCATTCACAGAGACACTCTTAATTCACCACTTAGCATTCATTAAAATTGGAATATGGTAGCTTAAGTAGACACTATGAAACTAGAAGATTTTCTTAATAGTATAAACCCTTTTTCCCTCCATTCATAGGATTAACAGAGACTCGCATCCTAAACTGTGACTCGGAATTGTATATTTAAAGGGCTATAATTTACACTGCAAAAACATAAATAATATAAATATACCGGGGGGGGGGGGGGGCTATACATAAAAGAAAATATATCTCATAAAATTAGATATGATATTGATATACGGTCTGAAAACTTATGGATTGAAATAACCAATACATCAAATAATTTGTCAGTTCCAAATAAAAATCACAAAAACATAATCATTGGTCTTTTATATAGACATCCGTCAGAACCTATAGATACATTTCTTGACTCCTTAAATACCTGTCTAAATCAACTTAATAGTGAAAAGTGTGAAGTAATAATCATGGAAGATATAAATATAAATTATCAAAGAACTAGTGATAAACACTCGCTAGAATATTACAATACGGTAAAAATGTTTTGGTTTTGTCAATTTAGTAAGTTACAACCAACGTGACAAAAGATTTTAACACTGAATCGTTATGGATTATATTTTGTCTAATTAACTAAATCGGATATATGATATCACTACCCCACTTTTGCCATTTTTAATGAATTATCGTTTTTCTTTGATCCTCAACGAGCTGACCACAAGGTATCTTACACTAGACATCCTTGGTAGAAGCAATCAACACAGTTAATTGGCATCATTTATATACATTAACGAGACCCGAATGAAAAGTAGTCATTTCTTAAAGTTAATTGTTGAACAATACAATAAAAAATAGATGAAAACAATATGAAAATCTCTAAAAAATATAATAAATACTCATTTCCTAAGAAACCTTGGATTACAAATGGAATACTAATATCAATACGTATGAAAGACAAACTATTTGGAGCATTCAAAAAGGATAGGGATAGAGTGATAAAGGTAACATTCAGGGAAATGTACCCACATTTTTGTGGAGGAATAGTGGGAATAAATATAAGGAAAACCACCCTCACTTTGAATTCAAAATTCCCCAAAACTGTAGAAACAAACTTATGGAGCTTTACATTGATTTTAATACCACATGCTCACTGGTGGGGGATTCTTTTTATTGATATGGCTTCATATCCTTTCTTTACCAGAATCCGCCCAACTGTGTGCATTGAGCTAACTTTGTTCATTAAAGTAGGTAAGCAGTTAACGAGAATTAAGGAACGTATTTTTCAACTATTTAATTACAAAAGGTATTTTAAATCAAATGTTCAAAACATAGTAATCTCAAAAGTTTTTGGATATCTATCATGAACAAGGACTTTTGCTTTTCTTCTCCATTTAAAATGTTTCTAGTCAAATACCGTGATGCTTATGACAAATATTGGAGAGCTATTGAAATTATTATGTGTAGAAAATTAAACTAAATAGATACATTGAAGCAATATTTAATTTACTGTGGGCGAAAATATTTTTGTCATAAAAAACTGCAAGAATACCGACCTTGACGCATGTACCCTCCATTTAACTTTAAAGTGTCATCATAACATGAAGGTGTCAATTTTCAAACCTCTTTTTAAATAGCATGTTATTCAAGATCAGTTAATTTAGTTATTTAGCAGCGTTATGTTAGTATGCATGTAAGCCGAAAATCATAGTAATTAAAAACAAGCTTTTAATTTGATGAAGATACCCATCAGTGGCCACATGTTTAAATACGCTATCTCGCAGTAGACTAGACTGCCGATGAAGGGAGATCAAGGTTCGAATCTCGGTCGGGTGTACTGAGGGTGGTTTTGCTCCAAAATGATTTTCCACTCTCCATACACTCAAATATGGGTACACTTCCTCTAAATATAACCCTAATTATAAAAACCATTAGCGTAATTTGTACATAAGCGTATAACCCGAACGGTTAGTAAGATGTAGTGCAAAAAAATTGATTAAAAACCGAATAAAGGGATTTTCTAACAATGTATTATAATATCTAACTTATTAATTGTCAGATTTTACTTTGTGGTCTAGTGGTCAGAGTTCCTGTCTACAGATACATATATTCCGGGAATCGATCCCGGCTCTTCCAAAATTTATCTGTGAAGCAGTGGATCTGGAACTGGGTCAACTAAGCCTCATGAGGGAAAATGAGGAACTACTTCAATAAATAAGTTGTGGTTCCGGTGTAGGAAACTGAGATTAACGGCTGGAGGACTCATTGTGCCGACCACAATACACCCTATATCCGCAAATGTTGGCCTTATTATTACTCACGGCGGCGTCCGCTCGGTCAGTATAGCTCGATTGTGGGCTCACACCATTGAGTATTTTATATATATATATATATATATATATATATATAAGTAAAATTGGGTTTTGTTATTTGTTTAGAATTTAAATATTTTATATGTTTGAACAAACGGGCATTGTTTTATTAAAATACAATGTTTCCTATTTTATATTCTAATCTCGTTGTGGACCAGTATAAAATGCTACTAACATAACTAAAAAACCGATGGTTATATCCCCGATTAAGGCTCCAATGGATGAACAAAACACTCACAGCAACAATGAAAACCAAAAAAACTTTGCGGGAAAATAAAATTAAAACTAACAAAATAAATAAATTAAAGAAATATGGGTGCGGGAAATCAGATGTTTGAAGGCCATTTCTTATTTAATTAAATTGAATAAATACTACCAAGGAATAAATATTGCAAAACAGTTATCAGTAATAATTGGTTTGATATTAATTTTCAAAAGAAAACTTTTAAAACCACGTTAATTGAAGTAGATTCAACACAACCTTCGTGAAAAGTATAATAATTAGATTAAAAGTTGTTTATAGAAGTGTGTTTTAATTATTCTAATAGAATTGATATTTTTAAGTTGAGTAAAATTACAAAGACATTCCGAACTTCAAAGAAAATATAATGATTCTTATTATAGGCATACTGCTTGTCAAAGAGACACTTAGACGTTTAAATAGGCCATTGATCAAACGTTTTGAAAGTATTTGTATAATAAAAACCTATCAAATTTGTAGAACCATATAAGGTTTAAAATATTGACTAAAGAAAATTTTTTTATTATATTTTAGATGGATTTGATATGTAAAATAAAATAATACTAAAATAATATAGTTAATTAATTAGAATAATACTTATTATTATTTTTACCAAGAATGGTCGCTAAATGCTAGAATTTACCGATGAGAACAGGTAAAAGCTCAAAATGTAAACATTTTATAAGATATTTTGTACTTTTACCAACCGATATTGAGTAATGTTAGGATTTACCAATAAATTCTAAGATTTACTGGTCTTAAAGCTTTTACAGTGACATACATACGATTTGACCCCTATTAAGTCATATTTAAATTTTCCAAAAACCAGAGGGGAAGCTCAAATCTAAAAGGTACGTCAAATACATTTTCAAAAATATATATTTACTCTCAATTATTTAAGAGTAACTATTTCTTATATAATTTCTCCATAATACTTTTTAATGCTTGATAAAACAGTTCCTAGAGACGAGACAATGAAGCTCATTCGAATTACAACCATTAACCCAAAGTTTTATTAGGATGCACAGAGATTGAGCTGCATTAACATGATGTCCGAATGATAACATTTCCTAGATGTATAGAGAGTAACATGCCTTAACATATTGTTCGAATGATAACACGTCTTAGATACATAAAGATGAACATGTCTTAACATGTCGTTCAAATGATAACACGACTTAGATGCATAGAGATGAACATGCCTTAACATGTCGTTCAAATGATAACACGTCTTAGATGCATAGAGATGAACATGTCTTAACATGTCGTTCAAATGATAACACGTCTTAGATGCATAGAGATGAACATGCCTCAACATGTCGTTCAAATGATAACACGTCTTAGATGCATAGAGATGAACATGCCTCAACATGTTGTTTGAATGATAACACTTCTTAAATGCGTAGAGATTAACATGTTGTGATTCGAATGAGCTTTTTAATTACGGTCTTTAAACTCACTATTCTATTTTTTATTTTCAAAAGTATACTATTAATATCTTATCTTTACTAACCGTGAGTATAGATTCATTAATTCACACGTCTAGTTGTGAGTGTGGTAAAGGAAGTAATAGTTATTACTATCACCTGTTCAGGTTTAGCGCAAATAAGTAGTTAAACATAAGTAAATAGGATTTTTATTTTAAAAGACTAACTGATTAGTTCAGCTTGTAGTGGTCACTCACCAATTAAAAGGTCCTAAATTCGATATCCGGTAAAGTATCCCTGTGGAATTGAATTTATCTACTCTCAATAAGTGGTAAATTAATTATTTAGGGTTATGTTGTGTCTGTCCCGTGCTAAAGTGTGTAAGAACAGCTAATAACCCAATCCAGTGGCCGAATGGTCTAAGACATCACACTCGTGTTAGACTGGCCTGCAGCTGACGGGGAGATTGGGGATATAATCCCGGTCGGGTCCACTGAGGGGGGTTTTTACTCAATGATTTTCCACTCTCCTTACACGCAAATTTGGGCAGATTACCTAATAAATGCTTCCTTCCTCACCCCTATCCAATTATAGTAATTATAATATACATATAGCCTGCACAGTTAGCAAGACGCGGTGATAAAAGAAACAACTAGTTTGCAAGTAAATCTCACTCCAGTATGAATAATAATAATAGTAATAATTTTATAATGCTAACATCTAACCTTTTATTTAATTGATTCCCCAAATAATGTATTTTGATCACTTGAATAGGTTTGATTATATTTAATTCTAAGCTAGTGAAATAAGTATTTTGGAAAGGCTTTTTTTTTTATGGCAACAACACATTTCCGACTCAAATCTAATCTTTGGTTATATTTGTTTTGTAAGGTATGAGAAGACCAGGCAGAGTACAAAGTGTAACTGCTCCCACCCCCCACCTCTTCTGACCTCCTCACCCCCTTCACACACACACACACACACACACACACACACACACACACACACACACACACACACACGGGCAACCTAGCAACCGTTGCCACGGAAGAGAGGTGAATCTGGTTCCAGTACTTTGCCACAAGCAATGTAAATATTGGTACAAGTTTAATCAGAGCTACAGTGACAACTACAGCAAACATCAAAGCTGAATTTAACTCGCTGATTAATAACTCTAATATTCATGGTCGAGTGTCTACTTTCCGTTTGAGAAACACATCAAATCGTACTTGATGTTTAAAAACCAAGCACCTTGCGGCTATGATGCTGCTTCGATCAGGTTTGAATAATAACCTGTGTTTCACTACCGCTCATGATGAACCAACGTTTTCCCACGTTTTTACAACGCTTAAACTACCCCAGTTGATTATCCATTTTCAGTATTCGAATGGCTTAAGGATGTAAATCTCGTATTTAATTCTGAATTCATGTATTTCTTAATATTCGTGTCAATAAGGTAATCTTGAAATCAAAACAATCAATTTCGCAATGGAATAACTTTCTATGACCGAGAGATTGGGTTTTGAACCCTGGTCGTTACTGGATTTTTTCCTCCGAAATGGTTTCCCACTCTCACTTCCATGAAAATTTGGGTCACATTTCTGAGTTAAACCCTCCTCACCACATCATCGTAGTTAGTATATGTGTGTACTACCGAAATGGTTAATAAGACGCAGTGCTGAATAATTATTTTTTTATTTAAATAGTGTTTTACACTTGTTTTAAAGGGTTTTTTTAAATATCTGACTTATAACTAGTTTTGAATTGAAATCCTTAAAATAATATGTGTTTATATTGTAGGACAATATACTGCCAGATATCTAACTAACAATTAAGCTCGTGGGTTGACGGAACTGTACTATTAAATATTTCCCTCACCCTCAGTATCAAACTGGACCTTTATAGATAATACACAAACATTGCCGTACTTTGTAACTAAAGTTACATATGCAGAGGAGACATGGTAATTAAAATGTGAGAGAGACTAGGAAGGGGAGGCCATGGTAATGGAAATTATCCGGGAAAGAGAGTAGGGTTAGAGCGAGTACATGAGATAGTAAAGGAAGCGAGGTTGAAATGGCATGGGCATGTGATGAATATGGAAAAAAGAGAATACCAAGGAAAATGATGGAGCTAAATAAATAGATGGGAGGAGCGGATTTGAAAAGGTGTGCAAGTGAGAGGAAAAATCATATAAGATATAAGATGATGGAGTCATTTTACCAAACTGACCCAGCCACAAGCTGGAACCAATTGATGATTATGATGATGGTTGGTCAGCTAGGTGGCACTAAATATCTAAGAATGGTGGCTCCAAGGTTGTTGCCAGGGCAAACCTGGCTTGATAAGACTGTCTGTACTAGTAAGTTGTTCACTCCCACTCAATATAAACTTGACCTTTAAAGCCGGTGCACGAACCTGGGTAGGTGAGTTGCGTCCTAATCTTGAAATCTTTAACACGAATATCTGCGGCACCAACATCACTTGATTCAGAACCAAGGAAAGTATGAGTTGCGTCCACCTATTAGCAGTGTGATTTCTATCATTCTGTCTTAAATTTCAGATAGAAACTATCATTGTTTTCATGTTGACATCCTTCGTGATATTCAAACTTCCTCAGTTCTTGTCGTTCAATGGTTTGGGCAAAAATTTAAAGGTTTGTTGGGTTTATTAGGTTAGGTTAGGTCAACAGCCCGAGCCACAATTCGTACGTGGCTCTAAAAAATATGGGCCGCAATTCACCTGCCTCTTTAGAGGTAGACAACGTGCGGCCTCAGTCACCTACAACCACACAAACATTCGCTGACTACCTTAATGTGTATGTGTGTGGTTGGTGGTGAAATGGAGAGATTAGTTTACTAGTACAGTCCCGTCTTGCCATGGCAACAGTCCACTAACCGCCTTCGTTTCTAATAACCTTAATTAGGTTACTACTCAGGGAATTACATTGAACTTGCTGGCCTCTTGGTCTAGTGGTTAGCGCCCTGAATACTGATCTAGAGGTGCTGGATTTAATTCCGGTGGTACAAAGGTATTTTTCCCGAAAGGTAATTGTTCATATGGTTACCATGGTCTGGTTAATTAGGTGTAAGCTAGGTATAAAATTTCCACTAGATCTACACCTTCTTAATCACTATCATCCCATCGTCTCATTGCTTCGAACTATATACTGCATCTCTCATGGGATAATATCCATCGCTAAAATGATAGATTTAAAAAGGAATTAGCTTCATCCAAGTTCCCAATTATAAACAACCATTTACATGTCACGCACTTTTGTAAAAGGTTAAAATAAGTTTTATACATAGCTATCTTTGCTAAATCTTAGGTTAATTTTCCCCCCACAGACTAAAACACAAGAGATATATAAAAAAAACATTTAGGTAAAATGTCCAATTAATGACGTGATACGTTTATCCATAAAACATTTTAAATAAAAATATTTTAACATTTCTAAAATCAGTATAGGAAAATACTATAAATTTCAATCCATGTATTTGTATGAAGGTATGTACTAATTAAGCTAATGTGCTAGAGACAATGAAGGTTACATTCTAGAGAAAGTGTACCCACATTTGGGTGGAGCAAAAGTGGAAAACCATTTAGAAAAAAAAAACTCATCACACCCAATCAGGATTTGAATCTTGATATACCCGTCATTGGCAGACTCCAGTCTAAATCAAGAGTGACGCCTTAAACCATACAGCCATGAAAGTGGCTTTATATTTACTATTTTATAAGATTCACACGTAGTATGAAATTAATATACTTTTGTTGGAATACATTTAATCTAAATCTTCTTTTATTTGTTTAACTATGGGGCGTGTTAGCTAAAGAGGAAGGGGAAATATTATTACAAGCATGTGATTGTAATTAAAACGTATACGTCTTAATATTTTGAAACAAGTTAAAATCATGTTTAATATTTTAACTACTTATTACACGTGACATTGAAATAGAGAATCTGTTGAATGTGTTATTGATTAAAAATAAAACACCCAATCCTCCCTTTACTCCGTGATTTACAGGGTGGTGTGAAGCCATGTGTGTGAAGCGGGGGGGGGGGGGGGGGGGGAGTTCCCGTACGACAACAACTAACGTGGCGTATACGGGCGTCACATGATCCATCAAGGCGCGCCATTATCGTCCCGGTGCCATCAATCCGCCACTTGTCATCCGCTCACAAACCGTGACGTCACACCACACACGTGAGGAGTAGGGGTGGAGGAAGGGGGAGGAGTGGCTACTTGCACCGCACTAGCAGACGAGGCAACAAAAAATAGCGTATTTTTTTTATCGAGAAGTTTGTTTCTTTTTTTTAAATCTCACGACAGTAATGAATAAACCCCACTATAGTTAACTAACATCCATGTATTGTGTCTTACAAGCCGTCCTAGCTATCCGCATACTTAAAATAATGCGATAAAGATGAGGAAGTCAGAAATAAAAGTAAATGCACCCCTACTTTTGCAGAGATAAAGTGGTAAATCATTTACGAATAACCCCCCTTAGTACATCCGACCAGAATCCGATCCCCCGTAACCAGCAATTCAGTTTATTGTGGGAGTGATACCTTAAACAATGCGACCACTGACAGGCGTGTTAATTTAACTTAAAGTGGACTAAATGAAGAGGGTACTTTTTAGGTAATTCACTAGTAGCCTACTCTTCAGGAAGCAAAATGAGCAAAGTTGTCTTAAAAGATCAAGATCGAATCTAGATTATCCGACTTGGAGTTAAGGATAGGAAATCATTCACACAATTGCTATTTGGTTTTCTATTAATTAGTGTTTAAATTAATGGATTGAATTAAATATTAACAAATTATGAAAAGTGTAAACTATTTAGCCAAAAAAATGCATGAATATTGGTCTTAAGAGTAGGATGTCAAGCCATTAATTAAAGAAATTAATGGTACGACACAATCGATCGCACAAACTTTTTCACATTATGTATTATAGCTTGCAGAAAATTCAAAAATAGCTTTTTAGTAAACCAAGTTTACCTCTAAAAAACAAACACATCATCTTTATAATCACAAAAAAAAAATCTAAATTTTAAGCTCGATTGGTCAAATATTTTAACCAATTATACGTATTCAAAAATAAGTTATTTGTAAAATAGGTATCGTAAAATTATTTTTAATCTGTAAGAGTAATTTTGTTTATCATCGAAACTATTTCCACACACCCATTTTAAACTAAATTTTCAAATTAAGTGTAAATAGCCGAAGCTATATTAATGGTAGTTGGTTCAGTTAGATATCATTCTGAAATTGAAAAATGACACCTGGACACGGAATCGAACCGGGACCTTTGGCCAGGTGTCCAGGTGTCATTTTTCAATTTTCAGAATAAATTTTCAAAGCCAATTTCGAAAATCATTTTTTTATAGTTTGTCGTAAGTTAAATATCTTAAATTTATTTATCTTAGATTATTAAAATAATCATTAAATTATTATTGATCATGTAAAAATTCTTTTGATAACAATTTTGAAAAAAATTTAGAGCTATTTTTCCAAAAATCAGTCATCAGTAAAATGTATATTTAAAAACCAAATATACATTATTTATATTGTAAAAAACTTAACAGAGACCTATTTTGAACCGAATCACTAAACCAATTTTTTATATTACTCAAATAATAAAAAAGTCATAATTTAAAACCTTAAACCAATTTTAACCCAAAAAACAAGTACATAGTTTTATTTGTTATGGCAAATATTCCCAAAATTATATTTTAAACAAAATTGCTATAACCATTTCAAAATATTTTAAATTTTCTATAATTAATCACTAGTAAACTACCCTTTAGCGAATTCTTACCAAAAAAGCCAAGTATACAGTCTTATTTTGGAAGTCATACACTCCTTAGATGTACATTTTAAACAAAATCGTTTGAGCATATTTCAAAAGGATCTCAATTAAAAGAATAAATGGTACGGAACTTCGCACAGACTTTCTCGCTCTATTATTTAAAAATAGAGATATTTACTCAAAACTCGTGGTATATATGAAACAAAACAATATACACTAGCAAATCCAAGCAAAAATTGCACTATTCTTACGTAAAACCTTTTTTTTAGTCCCGGTTTTGAATTTTATAATTTTAATTTTTAAAGAATTAATGTCCTCATTTGTATGTTTGTACGAATAAAAAAGATCAATTTTGGGTCCACAAGGGTCAACACTTCATATTAAAATTTCGATTTCCGGTTTAAATTTTAACATTTTATTAGGTGTTGCACATCTTCAGGTTATCGCATTGCTATTCAATACCTAATCTATAAATTTTGACCAATAAAAAATGTAAATGTTGACTATTGAGTCTTAATTGAAGGAGATAGATCATTTCTGTACAAACATTTCTCCTAAGAGGTAAAGGAAAAATAACAAATTTTTTGAGAGACTAAGTTATATTTAATTACCATATGGCATTACAGAATTATTAAGTAGTATCTCTTTACAACTTAAGCTCACAAAATTGTATTAATATATTTGTCAATATCTCAGAAACTGTTGGTTTTATAAAAATATATTTCATATAAAAGTTTTTTATTTTTAATAGTACTACAATTTTGCAATGGTAATTTATTTAGTATCTCATATGGCTGTGGAGATACGGAAATCTACGCTTCTGTAAAGTACCCTAAAATTCAATTTCATTGGAAAAAGAAAATAGCCAGATTATTTATAAGCTTATTCAACGCCTAGATACGAATTTTACTCAAAATATTTAGAGCTCATTTTGAGAAAATCGATTTTTCCCTCTTTTCCCTTTTTATTAAATTACTCTTTATTTCGGTGTTAAAAATACACACAGACAGACGGCATTGCAAAAAACACTTTTTTAGGGTTCGGGGGGGTCATTAGACGTCGACATCTATCAACATTTCGGGTTAGATTATTTTACGGTCGCAATACTTTACCTTTAGTGTTCAAAAAGTTAAAAAATATATATATTTGCGTATAGCTTGGAAGTTGTATAAAAATATGTTTCGATAAAAGTATTTGTATTATAAATAGATCTACATATTTGCAATGATAATTAATTTCATATCTCAAACAGTTTCGGAGATATGATAAAAAATGAGAATTTACGTATCAGACCAGAGCCCTTAAAGTCATTTTTTAAAAATATTGAGGGTAGCCATTTTGTTTGTAATATTTTTAAATGCTTAGTAATGAAATTTTATCAAAATCGTTAGAGACGATTTTGATAAAATCGACTTTTTTCTCGATTTGTCCTTCAGTAAGCTACCCTTATATTTAGGGTTAGATATCCAGTTTAAAAAACCCTCAGAGTAACCCTATGAAAACCCTAAATACCAAGTTTTAGCTCGACCGGTAAAATATTTTAGGCTCTAGTCGGAGATACAGACAGACGGAAATTCAAAAACCATTTTTCACAATTCGAGGGGGAGGTCATGAAACATCGAGATTCATCAAAATCCTGAGTTCGATTTTTTTGACGATCACAATACTTTCTCTACCTGTAAGATAGTGAGAAAGTAAAAATCACTTATAACTAAACTACAGTACTCTTAACTTGAGGGCTAGTGTCAAAATCAAACATATCTTCCCAAGGTATTGCCCTATAACATCTATATATCAGGTTTGAACAAAGTCCAGCAACCCATTTTAAATCTGTGGCCAGGGACAGACAAGCAAACAGACATACAGAATTGTAAAATTATCTTTTTTTGCTATGAGCTCACAAAAATCATAAAAATTTATCATCATTTCCAGGTATAAAATTTTCCCAATTACCCTATTTTCTCTTGATATGAGACAAAACCTTCATTTTGGATTTGAATTGAGACCTTCTGATTCAGAAAAAGCTCAACATTAAAATACTGAGCTTATTCTTCCGTTTCTAACTAAAGCGTGGAAAAGCCAAAACGTGATTTGAGTCCTGATTTATTTATTTATTTAAAAAATCAAGAATATTTAAGATAAATTAAACAGCAAATTTTCCACGAATAAAATATCGTCATAACACACTTAGTAACTGATCAAACCTAGAGTTCATTCCCATTAAATTTAATACCGAATAAAGTTCTTCAAATAGATAGTTAATTAATAAACTTTGTGTTTTCAGATTTTGCACCAAAAAAAATGACGTCTTCAATCATATAAATAAAGTGAGGAATGATTTACTTTACAATACATTATCTTTAAACATTCTCTAGAATATGGCACACAAACTCGGGAAGTTTGGAAGTCTTGTAATAAACCTTTACTAAGCCACCCAACCTACACCAAGCCAATATCAAACTTTATTTTCTGTTCCCTCTTTGCTTACCTTATTTTCATATAAACATTCCTTTATTAAATTTTTTACTTCTTAGTGGTTACTTCCCACTTTTAAACTTTGACAATATTGTCTTTTGAAATATGATCATTTTGAATTTCATCCTTTAAGCGATATAGATACATAAAAAAAAGGGCTACACAAATTACGTAACTGTTTTTAAGTTTAAAAAATATGGAAATATTAAAACAATTAAAAGGTATCGAGAATGTTTTTTATCAATTAAATAAGTTTGTCTCAAAACAGTCAAATATCATTTTTGGCTTATGTTAGTTATGAAGGTTTTGCCTACTGAAATTTTTTTAGCATACTAATCAATCTACTACATTTTGATAAAATTATTAAGCAAAACTTAATTTAGTAACTTACTCAAAATCAAACACAAAAAGTATAATCTCACTAAAAACAATTTCCAAATTTTTATTAAATATCACTAATATATAGTAACTAGGTAATGCCAATAATATTACATAAGTAGGTAAAATCTCCCACAAATGACGTTCTTCAAAAAATTCTTCTTGACTCGACCGATAAAATGTTCCATAATTTTTTTTTTTTTTTTTTTAATTTCTATGTTTCTACCACCCTGAACAGGAGAAACTATATAATTTTTAACCACACTAATTAAAAATTAAGTAAGGGTAAACCGAATTTTTAAAATACCTGTATAATTTTACTAAAACTTTTACATGGATTTTGATTTAATGATAATTATTTATTAATTTATGGTTTAAAATTAGTAATGTATAGATTAAATGCCTCAAAAATATCACCAGAATATATGAATGAGCTATACTCAAATTTTTATTCTAAGCAGACCATAAAGTGTATTGTAATTATTTATAAATTAAAGAATTCCTAAAATGTGTGCATTTGCCTTCTACACATTTAAACCAATAAGAATATAGCGACTCCTACGGTATTATGGCGTCGAAATTGATATAAATTTGCACTTAATACAATAGATTCTTACTTATTTGATCAATTAAAAAAGTCTGAAGTCCGTTTTGATCGTCTTCTAAAAAAATATATATCCACTATTATAAGAGTGACTAGCATAGGATTTTGGAGATATTAATAAAATACTTTTTATTTTGACTTCAATCTTGCTAACACTTTACTATATTATTATTGTTATTTTATAAGTATTGGAAATATCTATCAAAAATATTGTCTCATATCACTTAAATTGACGTATGAATACGTGAAAAAGTAGATGTAGTAGTTTTCCTATTTGTCAGATAAGATTATTCCTATGAAAATTGGACTGTAGTAAATGTTTCACTTTTAAAATTGATTATCAACTAGGCATCATGGCGCTGGCCTATCATAATGTAAATGTATCATAAGCCCAAAGCAACGATCTCTAATTCAAGCAAAGTTTGTCGTTAGACCATGTAGAACTTATCAAAGTGTGTCTCCCGCAGTTTTGCACTGTGAAGCTAACGGAGATGGCCAACTTCCTGAGGTTGGTAAACCATAAACTTTATCAACCTCCGGCTTGGGGCTAGTTCATTAACTGTGATAATACAATTAGGGATTCCATGGGGCAGATCGTACACGAGGTGGTAAACGGATGCATGTGGGTAAACTAAGTTCAGTAACAAAAACTGTCTTTAATGGGCAAAATATTGCACACATAATTTTAATTATATGAGTTAGCGTATATGCTAATGGAAATAACTGCTAGAAATCAAATATTATAAGCAAAATTCATAACATAAACAAACTTTCTATCGAATAGATTTATAACCGTGTTTTTTTTTATAACTACAGCCATTTTTTTGAGCTAAGATTTTCATATTGGCAGGATTTATCAACCTAACCTTTCTTGGATATATAAAAAAAGTTTTAAAGAGGTCAAATGGATTAAGCTCTTTAATTTTTTTTATCCCCAAACATATTTTGTAAACAGACCAAATTGTTAAATCCATTTTTTTGGGTTCGGATACACATGAAACGTAAAGATTCATTATAAACTCGAAGGGGAAAATTTTCATGATTACAATACTTTCTCTTGATTTGAGAAAGTAAAATCAAGTATTTTGTGACATTGACATAAATATATACCGGATTTTACTCTTTTCTTTTCTTACCCTGGAAATATTCCACCCCAAGCCACTAATCAATACCTAAGAAATTGTATAGAGTAAAATTTGGAAGCTCCGGCAGTAAAAATAAATAAAAAAAATTGTATTTTCTATAAGGATCTTACTGCCAAAATCCTAACGTATTTGTAGATACCTACCATTGAAATAAAATTATATTACAAAATAAAGAACCAAAAAAGAAAATCTCCCTTTCTGAAAGAATTGGTGTGGTCCCTTGTTGCTGGTCCCGTTTCCACCATTGATGATGAAGAGTAAGGTACTTAGAGGAGAGGAGGCGGGGGTGCGCAAAACGAGGAGAGATAGACCCAGACGCTAGGTCGATCCTGAAGACCTCTCTCGTCTCAACTAGTCTGCAAGGGGATGTCCCTCAAGAGACCGTAATTGGAGCCCACTAGAGCCCCCGCCACCCCCAACCTTACCCTGTCTCTCGCAATCCAGATACAGCCGGAGGAGAAGCCACTCCGATACATAAATGTTTCACAGAAAGAAAACTGGCAGAGAAGACTTTTAAGTTATTTTAAGCTTCTTTTAACCTCTAAAAAGGCTTATACCAACGTAGCTATGTGGTGATAATCTGATACAATGGAGGTTTTATTGTAACGCGCTATCGTTAGAATTAAAAAAGCTGGTAAGTAAAGCCGTCATTCCCATGTCAATTGTGGCGTGTAAAATAGCCCTGGAAGGTATGTGAAAATACCCTGCCTGGCAAAAATTGGTAGGCACTTTAACTCTCGCTCATGGAAATTCTCGTGTGCTGATATAATAAGACAGTTCAGAAAGTGTATGCTAAATACCTAAAATAAAGTAAAACAAATAAATAACACCTCTGTTCTAAGGCATCACTCTGGCAAGGTACTGGTCTGCTGATGACAGGAGGGAGGTTGGAGTTCGAACCCTGGTAGGGTGTACTGATAGATTATTTCCTAAATGGTTTTCAACTATTTCTCCACGTATATACGAGTGCATTTCCTCTAAATTCAACCTGATTAGTCCGTAACACATTAGCGTAATTAGTACAAACGCGTATAGCCTGAACTGGTGACAAAAAAAATAATTACAAAGTAACCTTTCCCTTTAATTGCACTAAATGGGATTTCCGTGACCTCTTGTGTTGAATGCCTTGTGTCGGGTGGGCTTTGTGAGTCTGGCTTTGATTGGAAGAGAAACTCGGTTGAACGAATGTCCAACAGAAACTCGATAGTGCAGGGTAAAATCAATAATACGTATCAGAGAGTTATCGGAGTAGAGTAAGCTGTCTCTACAGGGATTGATGGAAGTCTGTTTCACCGGGAAGGATTTGGACCACGAAACCCTCTGATGTTATTAATGGGCTGCGTACACGATTAGAAAAAAAAGAAGTTTTTAAAAAATTAGCTTTATCCGCACAGGTGGATGGAAAATAACATTTTTCAAGCTAAATATTTACTTTTAGAAAGAAGAAGGTCTACCATATTATGCAGTTGATTGTTTTTAGTGCACCATTGCAAAACCTAAAGGCAAAGGTAAAGTTAATTAAATAAAGAAGTGAAGCTATCCTTTAGTTAAAATGTATCACAAACTGACACGTGATCGTTGTACGGAGTATTATCAGTCCTGATAGTAGAATCAAATTCAATTAAATGAAAAATGACTATTTGGACACGGGTATCGATCCCGGGAACTTTGGACCAAATAATACAACCATTATTGAAAAGTGTGCCAAGCTACGATACAAATTATGATGAATTAGTGATAGAGCATCAGCACGAAAAGCGAAAAATCCTGGGTTTGATTCCTGTGGTCATGTAGTAATTTTCAATTAAATTAAATTAAATGTATATAATAACATTCCATTACTTAATTTAATGTGTATGTATATAAAGTTAAAAATTGTATACTTTAATGGCCAATAGATACAAGGAAATTTGAAACATATTTCTCATAATGATTTTTGTGAGAAAAGTAATTTTCACATGTTTTTGGCAAACTGTGAACGTTGAACTCACTGAGAAGCCAACCCATACACAAAATACAAAATACCTAAGTCTAAAATGTCTTCTCTTGACCCTCTGTAGCACCCTTTCTTAAGGTGAGTGTGTAGAGAACGTGAGCTAAGGGCAGAATTTGTCAAAAGAAATCAAATATTGCTCCAATAAAAATATAGAGCTCAATTTTCTTTGCATGGTTATATCAATAGTTATTGAATATTTATCAAGGATGTCTTGGAATTTAATGACAACCTTTTCTCTTTATTTAAAAAGTTTCTCAATTCCACCATGATCATGGATGATATACAACTGTTGATATCATCATGTGAAGAAAATTAAATTCTAAGTTTCTATAGCAGCAATATTTTATTTATTTTGGTCAAAAAAAAGTTTTGCTATAAAAACTTTAAAAATGCTATCCTAAGCTCGCGTTCTCTCACTCACACCTTAAGAATACCTGAATTCATGCCATCTGATTTATAACAAACTAATATTTAGCTCGAGAATGAGAAAGAAAAAAGATTTTATTCCCCCTTTTCAGTAGGGTATTTGAGTAAGCGTTCACTTTGTTAACATAAAATTGTACTCGAATTACAAACTAGCCCAGGGCAGCACAAATTATAATAAAGCCCAAAAAAATTCCAATAATCAGGAGATAGAGATAACCTTCACAGGAATATTACATTCACTTGAATATACAGAACAATTTTTACAAAAAGGATATTCTAGAAAATATAAACATATTTTTGCGACCAAATTGTATAACATTTTAAATTAATTTTGCTATTATTTTATAGGTATTAATAATATCTAGACCGTCTCTGTGGTCTTGTGGTCATAGCTCCTGGCTACAGATCCAGTGGCTCCGAGTTCGATCCCACGCGTGCTTCCAGATTTGTATGAATTAGTGAGTCTGAAACGGGGTCAACTCAGCCACATGAGGACAAATGAGGAGCTACCTTAATAAAAAAAAGTTACTCCGGTCTAGAAAACTGTGATTAACGGAAGGAGGGCTCATTGTACCGACAACCTTAAACCTTCTATCCACAGAAGTAGCGACTCTGGTCTAGAAAACTAAGATTAACGGAAAGAGGGTTCATTGTGAGACCACATTACATCTTCTATACGCAGAAGTTGGCACTATCATAGCCAATAGACGATGGCCGCCCACTAAGTATAGCTCGATTGAGAGCTGATGCCATGAATTTTTGATAATATCTATCAAAAATGGTCTTCGAAAATAACATGACTTAACGTATGAATATCATATAGTCAGGTCCTTGCTATGGAGATTGGATCGTAGCTTTACTTTCCACACAGGTGGCTGGGTGATTTGAGACGTTGCAATCACATTGCGCGTGATCAATGCTGACAAATAGGTCAGGGGTTTAAATCTCACTCTGGGTGCACTTCGTGTGGTGTTACCTAAAGGAAATAAGGTGTGGTTTCACTACCTTCTTGCTATCTTAAATCGGGTGTATTTCATGTGCTTATCCCCCATTAATACTTACCTCTTTGTTTGAGTCTTTAGTTTAGTTCCCTGGCCTAGACAGTCGCCACTCAACCAAAGAAGAAAACTTTTTTTTTTAGAATACAGAATAAAGAAACCAGAGGTTAATGCCAGACTGATAAACAGATATATTAATTCAAACAGCCACGTAAATTAAGTTTAAGTTAACTACCGCACCATTTCCATGGGTCTATTTAAGTCATCTGACCTATTTTCCAGCGTGCTTGCGAAAAACTAACTTTTAATAGTATACGTCTCTGAATTTTGAATTTAAAATAAGACGCTATTAAAAATGTCCTTATCAGAAAAGTCACAAAATTTAAAGAGCACCTCCACCTTTTATTTGGTAATCCAGGATAAGATGTCAACCGCATCGCTGGGCATGCGGTTTAGACGTCAAGCTCATCTAGTCTGGTCTGCCAGCGTGTGTCAGGATTTAAATCCCGATCTAATGTAATACCTACTGAAGGTGGTTTTTCTTAAATGATTTCCCAATCTCCCTCTAGGCAAGTGCAAGCAAGCATCGTCCTTATAAATTCTAGATTCTTCCTCACTTAACAATTAATGCTACTAAATGCGTATATACTTGCTTCGGTGGCCGCAAGGTCTAAGGCGTTACTCTCGCAATAGATTATTATGCTGATGGCCGGAAAATTGGGATTCGAATCCTGGCCAGATGTACTGAGGGTGGTCTTCCTTAAATCATTTTACACTCTTCCTCCGTGTAAATGTGGGTACACTTAATTTAAATTCAACCTTCCCATCCCTAAAACATTAACCTAACTAGCACACACACACACACACACACACACACACACACGTGTATACATATATATATGTGCTTATAACCTGATTAGGTAGTAAGACACGGCGATTAAAATAAAATAAATGATGACATCCCTCACGGATAGAAGGATGTGACATAAAAAAAAGTCTAGAAGAGATTGCTTAGTAACTCCCCAGTTTTAACAGTACATTTTGTTGTAGGCTATTTAGGCATACCCTAGATGTGTTGTTCTTAAAAAGGTACACGATAAATCAATTAATCAAAGTAATACGATCGTACAAAATTTAGTTTGAAGTACATTTTTAATTATTTCATATACCCAAGTAATTTTACTTACAGGTGGCCTGGCGGTCTCGGTGTAAGATGTCGGACTTCTGTGCTAGCGGTCCGTGGTTCAAACCTCGGTCCCAGCACAGATTTATCTGATTGCCAAACCCTTCCTTCACCTCTGACCAAACGTGTATTAATCACAACTTGTGAATGTGTGGAGTGCCAGGCCTCCACCGTGGTTCGGATCCCACGTTAAACTGTAGGTCCTCCATTTCATCTCACAATCACCCTACCATTACACATTAACGTAAGTGCGTATAACCCTAACGGGTAGTAAGACGCGGAAATGATAATGATAATAATAATAATAATAATTTTGTTTACAATCCATTTATTGAATATTTGTTTTTAAATACACGCAATTAATGAACCATGGTAATCACATTCAGATGAGCAGCACGGAAAAATTAATTTGAATAAAGTTAATTACAAATGAATTGAAACAATATTTATTTTGGTTTAGTCAGTATATTTAAATACAAAATATATTTATGGAACACTGTACTTTAATTTCGAATTATCTACGTTGAATGTATTGTCACAGCCATTCGCAGTGGAAGCTTATTTGTGTTTATTAAACAGTGTTAATAACTTTAATGGTGGAATGAGAGAGCAAATTCAACCCCCCCCCCCCTTTTTTTAGCTTCAGCTCTTACTGGCTGGGATGTACACATTTAATTATATGTATGTAGGTAGTGAGAAAGTTAAAATTAAGAGGAGAGGAACCTCATTTGCGTGTACAGAGAGTTTAAACCATTTAGGAAATAAACACTCTCATTACACTCGTCCAGGATTCAAACTCCGGCACCGGCAAATCAATCCATATGAATCTGACTTTTAGTCTGCGTGTCCACCGGTTTGGTTCACTAATAAAGAGCAATGAAACACGCTTCATTAGCCGAATTATCCAAGTCTCAATCTCATGTTAGACTGGCCTGCTGATGATTATGGGAGATCGGGATTAATCCCGGTCATATTCTATGAGTCCCGATTTGGTTTCCCACTCTACTTCCACGCAAATACGGGAAGTTCTAAAACGCTTCCTTCCCATCGCTTATACATTGGACTAACTATGCGTATAAACTAAAACGGTTATTAGGAGTGGTATTTTAAAAAAAGGGGGGAGCTTTGAAGGCTTTTTAACCAATACTTCTGGTGTTTGGAAACCTTATAGGACCACTTTTCTGGCTTCTTATCACACTCCTGTCTGTGAGACAAAAGAGATACATGTTCTTGTTGAGTACAACTCACGCATTTAGGATAAGAAATCATTGGCCACATTACCCTCGCTTTACTGAAGCAATGTGGTGGAGGATGTTAAGGTCTTTATGCCTCATTATGTGGTCTCATACGAGGGGTGGTCTGGAGGGAAGGAGGGTTCGTGGGAAATCACCCTGCAAGTACACTACGTCGTAAAGTCACGTGATTGGAAGGGTAGTGCTTCTTCATCCCTTCCCACCCCTCGCCCTTCGTAGCCATGTAACGACCGAAACTCGTCGCCATCTTCAATGCTAGAAGGCTTTATGTTAGCCATCAAATGACCATCCTTGTGGCTAAGTGGCCAAGGTAGCTGACCAAGATCTATTGGACTCCAATGCCATAACAGGTTCTGACTAAGATAGATGATTGTGTACAAATTAGTTTTACTATTTAAATATATTATAATTAAGAGTTGTATGTTGTTTTGTCTTAGCTTAAGGTAGTTTGTAAATGAGGTCCATATAACTGTGAAGATAAAACACACATTCAATTCAAATTTGTTTTACTAACAAAAAAAATCCATGGCGTCAGCCCACAAACGAGCTATACCGACCGAACAACCGCTACATGTTGGCAAAGATAGTCCTACATTTGTGGATAAAGGGTGTCATGTGGTCAGCACAACGATGACTCCAGCCATTAATCTCAGTTTTCTAGACCAGAGCAGCCACTTGTATATTCAAATAGATACTCATTTGTCCTCACAAAACTGAGTTGACCCCGTTCCAGACCCACTGCTTCACAGAGAATTTGAAAGCGTCGGGGATTGAACGGGGGTATCTGAATCTGTAGTCAGGAAATCTGATCACTAAACCATAGAGGCTGTCTTTACTACTCAATATATTATAACCAAGATTTGCAAGTTATTTTGTCTTAGTTTAAGGTGGTTTGTAAATGGCGTGCCGATATAAATATGTTTTTAAAATACACGTTGAATTTCTAAACTAAAATAATAATTAAATTAATATACTTTAAATAAAAAAAACATCTATGCACTTTTATATTAAAACACAAGACTTACACAGTCTTACCTTGATGGCATCCACTATGGCCCTGTCATATAGGCTAATATGCATCATAGTAGAAACAAACAAGGTAAGACTTATCTTTCAGAGTTAAACATATTACACATCTGTTAAAAAAAATAACTCTCGTGGGTATTGAATTCACTGGATTTATTTTTTAAATCGATGTAAATTGAGTCATACACCTGTTTTACACTTATACTAACCATGCAGGTAAGGTTTTATCTACCGAATAACCTTGTGAAATAAATAAACACATGACATTAAATGTACACACACACTACATTTGCTTTAATATGAATGAAGACACGGCTTTCATTTTAAGATAGGTGTAAACAATGTATCTACTGAAGAAATCTTTTACAAGCTTGGTCGAAATATATATATTTTTGTCACACAAAGTTAAAATACCTTGACTCGTGAAATTCTTCCCACCACCTTAAGTGCAAGATAAAAGTCTAGAAAAAAACACGCAATACAAGCATTATTGAATTTTTTTTTTTCGAATATAAAGGTGCTTCCTAATAAACACCTTTGAAATACATAAACATATTATTTTTTTTCAGACATCTAGTATTTATATTCCAAACAGAATGGCAATCAATCTATAGTTGTTTTCCTCAGTAAATGTGCTACGAAGCAGCAAATAATATAACTGTTGGAATGGATCAGCAATAAATCAATACAAACAGCCTTTTTATAAATTAGCCTTCGTTCCCTTTTAAGTTTTTCTCTCTCTTCTCTCTCTCTCGCCTCATTAGCAAAACCAAACACACAAGTTCCATGGGGGGGGGGGGGATAGGTGAGGGTGACGACGAGTTTGTTACATATTCAACAAAAGCGAGAAGAGGTGACAATATTCGTGTAAACGTAGAACAGTTTCATTGGCACGTTTCGGTTATAAAAATAAAAAATTACAAAAATGAGTTAAAAGTTTTACAGGGTACCGTTTAAGTTTAATATTTTACTAGATTAAAAATAATAAAATATACAAGTTGAGAGTTTGATATTTTGTAGATTACTGCAAACTGTAATTATGTGTTTATTTTGTGAATAAAAAGTGGTATTAACTATTTTCAGATTGAAAATGGTTTAAAATTAATTATAAACTGATTTTACGTTATAGTAAACATTTCTGTCTTACTTACCTTTAGACTAGCTTTAGTCGAATGTATTTCAATTAAAACAGGTGTGTAGTTATTATCAATCAATATAAACGAAAAGTTTAAATAACAGAACTCCCGCTTTGAAAGTACAGCACAGTTAAAATATTTTTGTTCATTAATTTTAACTTTTAAAAACTGTAACATTATACTATTATATTACATTTAACAAACTATTTTTAAACTTTAATCCTGGACGCAGATTAAAGTTATACAACATTAGATGGCGATGCCTTTAAATTTATCACAAAAATTCATGACGGCTATCTGAAACATACTAACGCAAAATTATAAATTAGATTGTTACATTAATCTTAATTAATATAATATGGTATTAGGATCTCAAAGTTTATTGCCGCCCCTACAAAATTACGCCACCTAGACCTATCTTGAACTAGTTCTATTCAGTCCACCTCATTACACCCTATCTCTATCTTGAGCTAGTTCCAAAGTCTTGTTATGAGTACAGGGTATATAACTCATGATTATGTAACCTACTCCACTCCCCAATAACCTCATCCCCTTTTGGGCCAAATATCTTCCTAAGCCTCTTGTTTTCAAACATGAACACCATACATTTATTTTCGTCATGTACAGTACAGTAAGGTAAAAGATCACGTGACCATGTTTCACACCCATAGAGAACAATCGGCAAAACTATTGTTTAATATATTCTGAGTTGTACATTCCTGTACAGCGTGAGATGTCAACAACTTACTGATTGATTAATAGCACGAATTTCCCAACTATATTATTCTTCTAACTCCCACTATAATATCGTTATTTCTAGTTAAAATTGTTCCTAAATATTTAAACCTACTAACCCTGTCAAATGATGTGTTGTTTGCAGTAATCTCTAAATGATCGTCCTCAATGCATGTTCTATGTGTAATCATATACTAAGTATTTTAAGAGTTCACTTCTTCTAAGTACCTAGAGTGGTAGATCAGAGTCTAAAGCAATTTTTCTCAAACTGTGGTCCGTGGTGGTTTGTCAGGTGGTCCGCGCATGGAACCACAGGAAAATGAATGGTATGACACAATCGAGTTTGCTTTATAAAATATTCTATTATAGTTTTCAAAAATAGGTAGTCAGTAATCTAACCTCAAATTATATTCATTTAAGGACTTTCCAGATATTATTAGGTTTATTTTCGTAAATTACCCAACATTAAACTATTCTTTATTTGAAGGCTTCAACCAAGATCAAAATAACACCCCAAGGACAAATATAACGGTTTTGGCTTACGGGGCACATAAAACGTAAATATTAGTCATAAGCTTGTTATAGAGATTTTTCACAGTTTCAATATTTTTTTGACTTTATTAGAAAGTAAAAAGTAAACTAAATCAAAAGAGTAAAATATTGACAGGTTAACTCCGCTAGGTGAAATATACTTTATTCCTCAGTATAGTCCGTCCAATAAATAAGCTGTATTTACTGCTTGATAAACACTTGCATTATAATTATTATTAGCACCGCGTCTTACTACCCGTTCGGGTTATACGCACTTACGCTAATGTGCAATGATAGGGTGATTGCGAGATGAAATGGAGGACCTACAGTTTAAAGTGGAATCCGAACCACGGTAGAGGCCTGGCATTCCTCACATTCACAAGTTGTGATTAATACACGTCTTGTCAGAGGTGAGGGAAGGGTTTGGCAATCAGTTAAATCTGTGCCGGGACCGAGGATTGAACCCCGGACTCTCAGCACAGAAGTCTGACACCTTACCCCTAGACCACCAGGTCACCACTTGCATTAGAAAATGTCATCTTTCGACAAGTAACAGGTGGATAGTAAATTAAGGTGGATGTTCCGCGTGTGCATCGAAAAATTATCAAGGGGTCCGCCATTGGGAAAAGATTGAGAAATATTGGTATAAACTCTAGAGTATCCAAGATCGATTTTGGGAGATGCTGCAGAAGATATATAGCTACGATCTATATACTTGATGGTCCTGATCCTCAATTAGTAAATATCTAAATATTTATTAGGACTGTGTGTGTATAATAATTTTTGTAAGAAGAATCTTTTCTTATAAAATGCCAACGTATTTTTTGATGTCTTTATTTAAACATTTTAATACATTATAACTGTTATTTTAAAGGAAGTTTTATTATATATCTAAAGTGACAGCTGATGCTCACATTACCTGATATATGGACACGTGAAAGTAAATCAAGTATTAAGAATAATAAAAAGCTCATTCAAATGACGTTATTTCTTGAATACATATAGCTATCAGGGAGGAAACTGTTGTCATTTGAATGACAGGGCTGTCATTATTTTATTAATAACAAATTCCCTGTGTTTTAAAGGTTTTACAGTAGAAACTCATTTTTCCAAGCAGCTTATATTGAAGAAAAGTGTAATAGCCTTTAATTTTTCATCAAAATGATTAGTATGAATTCAGTTAATTTATGTTTAAAACAGTATAATTTAAAATTTATGGGTAAACACATCTTCTGTCGCTTCACAACCCCTGTTTAAGGAATAGTAAGACATGTTTGAATCAGCGTGCTTAGTTTTTCGGTTCACTTTTTCGTCAATCTAAATACCTAATATTTTAAGCTTTAAGTTAAATGTCCCAAACTAACAAATATTCCGATTTTTTCCACCATATTTTGAAAAAAAAAATTGCCTGTGTTTTCTTGTTTTTTCCAAGACACAAAAAATTTCCGGTGTTTTTACGGTTCTTCCGATTTTCCTAGTTCATGTAGATCTTGAATGAGCTTCATAATATTGGCCCCTAGTAACTTTTCTAGCTGTCAAATAAAGTTATTTTTTTATAGAAAATGAGCTAACAGGTGTACTGTTTTAGGTTAGTTTACGAGTCCTGTGCTGATATAATTTGTGTATTTTAAAATTAAACTAATAATAGATGTTAACATTAAATGTATAAAGCTTGGCGTGGCTAAGTACGCATACATTTGAATAAATGCTTCCATGAACCATATTTATTTCGATAGAAATATTATTTCCAAGAAAAGGAAACCGTTTCACAATCTCCAGATAATATTATTCCATATTTACATATATACGTACCATCTCAAGCATATCGCACGAAATATTTTCAAAGAATTCTAATAATTTGTTGAACATAAAAAAAAAAAAAAAAAAGGAAATGTTATCCAAACTCTACTCAGAGTTGTTTAGAAATGGGCCTAAACAAACTTTGCAGTGTTTCGACTCATAGTAACAAGAAAAACACACAACACAATTGCCCACAAATGATGATATGCAAACATAAAAAAAAAGGAAGACACAGTCAGAGAGCGTGACCAGTTTGAGGAATAGCAGACAATGCAACGGAACAATTTACATCGAGTAGCGAACCTTTTTTCCTACGTTAGCTATGTAAAAACTATGCGAGAGAGCCAGGAGACGCGCGATATCTGTATTTATTTGCGACTGAAGAGGACGGCAAACAACCATTAGAGGCGCGGGCGGGCTCGTTTGCGACTAAAGTTTCACTTTAAGGAAGTAGCTACAAAGCTGAGCTTCTCCAGATAAGTTGGTAAACGTTATGGATTCTGAGCTTAGCAGTAAACGTGTCCTCGCGGGGATCATAACACTTAACTAGTTTACGTCGAGCGTTTGCTCCATTACCACCGATGACGTCGGACACGTACAGCATGTTTACTGGGGAGATTAGAAACAGAATAGCTCAAAAACGTCTGCTTTTGTAGCTACTGAAATAGGTCACACAATAAATTGTTGCAAATAATGTTTCTAACACGGTTTAAATAGTACGCTTTCCTACCAGGACTGGTTATCGGTACGTATAGTGAAAACACAGTAGTAAAGTATATTAGGAATAATAATAATAAATACACCACGTCTTACTACCCGTCTGGTCTATACGCTTAAGGTGGGGTGCTAGTGAGCGCCAGTTTAGTGCATTAATTTTGCAGTTTTTATAGCATAAACATTTTTTTAGCAAAAATAGATCAAAAAATTTCTTCTATAGAAACATAGAGTTTAGCTTTATGCACATGCTAATCTCAAGAGTTCTTGAATATCTCTCATGAGCATAGCGGCATTTGGTGACAAACTTTTTAAATGCAGAGAAAAAGTTGTCACTAAATTCCAGGACATCCTTGACAGATATTAAAGAACTGTTGAGATTAGCATGTGCGGAAAACTAAACTCTATGATCCTATAGAAGAAATATTTGATTTATTTTGGGCAAATAAATGTTTATGCTATAAAAACTTCGAAAATACTGCCCTAAACTCACGCTCACTAGCACCCCACCTTAAGTACTAATTACGCTAATAGGCCAAGAGTTGGTAAGGATGAATATAGAGGAAGTGAACCCACATTATGTGAGGGAGAGTGGAAAAACCACCCCCAGTTCACTTGAGCGAGATTCGAATCTCAATCTGCTTGTCCTCGGTAGTCTAGCTCAACACGAAGCTAGCGCGTTAGCTAACTACGCCACCGAGGCGGGTATAAAGTAGCGTAGGAACATTTTAAATAATATTAGAGGCATCAGTGGGCACGCATCTTAAACGTCAAGCTCGTATAATCTGGTTTGTTTATGACAGGGTAGGTTTGGGTTCGAATCCTATTCCGTTGAGTTGAGGTAGGATTTTTCTAAATGGTTTCCCACTCTTCCTCCAAGAAAATGCATGTACGTTTCTTTTATAATATTCATACCATCCTCATTTCCACACAATTGTTATGATTAAATGTCGATGACACCCAACGGGTAGTAAGACACGGTGCAAAATAAAATCTACTCTCAATAATTACAAAATAAAATTATGTTATTTGTGTTCTTTTATCAGCTTTGATACGATTTCTTACCAGTGAAAGTAACTTACGTAACATATTACTTAGTAACTTTTGTAACTATCAGATAGAATTATTTATATATTGTTTCTATGATAAAAAAGACGAAGGGATGAGATATTTTTGAACAAGTCTGTTTATTTCTTCAGTTTGTTTTTTCTTCCATTCAAAGGCCAACGCATTAAATCTTGTAGTATAATGTCCCAAATTCAGAATTTTTTTTAATTCCATTGATTTCCCGGATATTCTGGTTTTATATCCGTGTGACAACGCTTAATCCACCTGTTGGATACGAAATCGAGTAGGGACGTGTAAGGCTAGAATTTAGGAGAACTGAACCGATTTCACGTGGAAGGATATTCAGAAAAACTTTGAGAAAAAAATTACCTCAATATATCAAACAGGATTTCGAACCCTTACCTCCTCATCGCTAGTGAACCAAACAAGATGAGTTTGACGTTTAGCTCAATGTACCACCAATACGAGACCTATTTGATTTAAAAATGTGTGGGGGGGGGGGGGGTTTAGTAAATTGTTTCAAACTTACTTGTGCCTTATTTATATTGAGCTTGATTTTCCCCCGTCTTGTGATTCAACAAATGATTTTCTTCACTCTCTATTTCTTTACGAAGCAGAGTTTTATCAGTTAGAACTCATCTACTATCTTTTCTCACGTTTCCAATTTACTAACGCTCAATTTTATCTAGGATACTACGTCTGAGCCGATTTCACCGCTCTATCCATTCTTCTCCACAAATATACTCAAATTCAATCATACTGTCAGTCTCGGTTTGAAGGGGGGAAAGTGTTCTTCGGCGAAGCAGTCAGTGAGAATGGTAAACTAGATTTTTCAAAAGGGGTCTGGGAAACATTTCCTGACCAATTGAGTAAACAGGAATTCGAAGAAGGGTATTCCCTTGAGATAGTGAGTAGGCGGTAATTTGTGGGCCCATAGAAACTTGTTGCTCTAATTATAAGTGGTGTAGACACCCGGAACAAAGTGTGTTCCAATATTTTTTTTTATTAAAGATAGGATACATTTTAAAAAGGGAAAACATATAAATTTGACAACAAATCCTTAAACTGTTCGATGACGTTTTTACCATACTACCCCCCAGGCAAATGCTGGTTGGATAAAAATCTACCGTTCTCATTATATTGCCATATATTATATACATATATGTTGCTAGTAGCTAGAACACTGACATTAAGGTGGGGATGTAAGGAGCGCAAGTTAAGGGTAATATTTTAAAAGTTTTTATAGCAAAATTTTTTTGACTAAAATAAATAAAAAATTTCTCCTGCAGAAATATAGAGTTTAATTTTCTTCACACGGTGATATCAACAGCTGTTGTTAACTAGCTGTAATGATTATCACGGCATTAAACGATAACCTTATTAAATGAAGAGAGAGAGAGTTTCATTAAATTCAAGGCACTCTTGACAGATACTCAACAACTGTTGATAGCACCATGCGAAGAAAAATAAACTCTTTATTTCTCTTTGAGCTATATTTGATTTATTTTAACCAATTTAAAAAAAATATAAAACCTAAAAAGTACTACCCTTTTCTTACGTTCTCTGCACTACCAACTTGACGTAATTCAACAAATACTAATAATCCTACTACTATCAACAATAGAAGTAATAGATAAAAAAGTCATAATTTTCTAACTAGTGTATATTAGTATAATAAAGTTTTGGTAAGAAGGAGCTTTTAGAAAATACAAACATTTTTACAGTCTGAATTGATAATATTTTACTATATTATTTTATATTATTTATTTGCTATTATTAATATCTATAAAATTAACATTGGTAGATAACAAGACTTGAAAAATGAATATTTTCAAATTGTTTTAGCTACTATAAAACTGTTCCCATAGAAACCAGATCTTTAATACAACTACCGATTATTTTGTTTTAATGGTTAAATTCATTGCTAAATAAAGAAAGATCATAAGACAAAGATGGCTGATACTTATCAAACAAATTTTATTATTTATTACGCGATAATACTCCACATCCTCTGAGGACAGTATAAACATAATATCGTAAGCAGCAGGTAAGTAGCAGGTACTATTTTGTCTCGAAATGAAAGAATAAAGGGCAATAATTGGAGAATAAATAAAAAAAACAAGGAGGCTTATAAGGGTGGGGTGCCGGGGGATCAAACCCACAAAACCATGTAAGGGTCCTTCCAGTAATAATTTTACTGCGTTGTATGTTTATAGAAGCTTTTTTTTTAAAAGCTGTTTAATTAGCTATTGGGGTTCGGCTTATCCTCCCACACACACACACTAAAACAACTAACAATTTATTTAACTTTATTTTTATTTTGTGATACTAAGCTTCTTGCTGGCTGTCCGTACCACCCTCAGCTATTACTAATTTAAGAGCACAGGAAGCGAACAACTGGAAAGAAAGCGTTTACAATTGATTAAATACATACATTCATACTATAATACACATAAAAAACTTTATTTATATTCACAAATCATATGAAAAGGAATTGGGATTACATTGACTCTTGAAATCTTTCAGATAAGGAAAATGAAAGCGATTATGTATTTACAAAGTAATAAGCAACAATAATATATATTATAGTGAAATTAATATTTGGTCCAGTTTTTAGCTGTGTACAAGTATTAATTTTAGGTTGAAAAATATAATTTTTTTACTGGTATCAAACCTGGGACTTTAGAATATTTTGGCATGTATGTTACAATTCCTGTCATCCTTTATTATAATTTATTTATTTAATAACATATCATCTTTCCTTACCAAAACAAAATGCTTATACAAGTCATATATTTAGTATTTAAATCATTAAATATTTATAAAGAACAATATTATTTATAATTAATAATATAAAAAGGTGGAAATATTTATTTTATCTGGTGAATTTAGATAAAACTTTTCTGATTAGTGTTTTAGTGTGTTTTTAAATATAAACAATAGGAGTATATTTAAGTCAAAGTTTTCTATTCAATATTTTACCATCATGGTAGGAAACGAAATGGTTTAAGATGTTGAGATATAAATTAATTAAGTTAAAATTTAGTCATAAAATAAACTAAGACTTAAATATCAGAATTTAAAATATCCAAAATCTACGTCTACTGCTAATCCCAATTCATTTTCGTTGTTCCTTGTGCGTTGTATTGCAAGTCATGTAGGCCTATCTTTTCTGATTTGTTAAATTTCTTACGTATTTATGCCTCCTGATACAATTTAATAAGATCCATTGTTGTAAGTAAAAGGACAGATGCAAACAACTTAGAATCAAGTTGATACACTATGATATTTAATTTTGGGTGTGAACATTTTGTACATTTCCAAACAATCGATGAAATTCCTTATAAAAATAATTAAGAACACCACCAATTAGTAGCCCGAAATTTATTGGTGCTTAATCTATTATATCGAATCAATTTGAATATCTTGGTTTGTAAAGACGAAAGACTTCAAGACCTGTACTGATTTATAAAACATTCTATTAGTTTTATACAATTAAAAACCAGGTCAAATAATTGTATATATTTAAAGATTATGTAAATTAAGAATTTATTTGCACTGTTTACGCGTTCATTGAGTGAAAATAAAATATTATCTCTCTTTACCACTAAAGTCACTATTTTTTTAATTATAAATTTGAATTGTAAATTGTATTATTTAAATTTAAATAAGAAATGGGTTTAGTGTATTTTTGTTAGTCATGGGCAAAGGGAGATTTTATTTGATAAATTTACTATTTGGAGAAATTTGATAATTTTTATACATGAGGGAATTAATTGATGAGTGAGGCTGACGTAATATTTTCATGTTTTCTATATATAGCTTAAATATCTGTTCTAGCTGATGTTTTAATTACATAGCTTTACTAAAACATTCGTGGGATTAACACATTTAATTCTGTTATTTTCATGGTAGATATTTTGATGTATGATATATGATGTATATCTTTTCAAGTGAGTCTTTAGCAAATTAAAATTGACAATGACATATGAGCGGAGTTTTAACTAATGTTTTCGATTCAAAGAGAAGAATATTTTAGCCATTTTAAATGACTGGTGAAACTAAAGCGAAAGATCTTTATTATTTATTTTGACCAGCATTCCTAAGAAAAACATACAACGTGTCGATATTATTTGATCATATTCCCGTGTTAAAAATGCAATGAAAAGTTGTACAGAAATGTTAGCGCTACAGGTGAAACTAAACATCAGCCAGGAGTGAGAACGAGTCTTCTGATGAGAATTCTTCTCTCCTTTCGTTCCGAGAGCAAAGGACTCGTTAAGAAGATGACCTCTTAAGACAGACATCCCCCAAGGATGTGACGTGACCCTGAAGAACCTTACTCTCAAGTCCGAGACTCACCATGGAACAATGACATGAGGAAGTACCACTCACATAGGCAAGGTTAGGCAATGAATAAATACAACTTACATTTGACACAGGAGGCTGGGTTTGGATCCCAGTCAGACTCAATTAGACCGTGGTGTATTTATATTATTTAAAAGGGAATTTCATTTATGTTTATTAGGAACTAGAGCTCTTGACACTTCTTAAATTAGTTTGTACAGCTTCTAGTTGTTAAGTGCTGGCTGATAGTTGATCGTGGTCAGTTGCTAGGTCCTTGGTGCAAGTTGATGGATGGTAATTGATAAATACAGCTGCCATTTTATGGCTGCTAGTTGATAAATTCTAGTTGATTGTTGATTCATCTTAATTGTAGTTGATGTATCCTAGATTATAATTAATATATTCTAGTTGATAAATGCTATCTGCTGTATGATAGTTGCCGTTTTATCTACACTATCTGCTAGTTGATATTTCCTAGATGTTTATTGATATATGCTAGTTTCTTGGTCCTAACTGATAGTTGATAAATTCTCTCTTGTAGTTGATAAGTCTAGGCGTGAGAAAACTTCATCACAGCTGGAATGTTTAAAAAAGAAACATTCACTTAACATAGTATTCCTTTTCCATGAATTTGTGCTCAGAAGGCAAACTTTGATTGCGGCAAAATAATTAATTAAATATCTAACCTCAATTATGGGTGAGATCCTTAACGAGTGCTACCCAAACATCCCCAATATATTTTGTTAAGCTTGATCCTTTGTTGTCAACAAAGTTGGGTGTATTAAACATATTCTTGGTTATTTTCCTAATTTGTATTTTCAAAGATAAAAGCTAACGTAATTATAGTTATCAACCAAAGATAAAAAAATTTAGTTTAAATTTTTAGATGTACCTGAAATGTCCCATGGCCTCCTTAAAATTAAATCAAATGGCCACAGATATCAAGTCCTGAACATATGTGTCATTGAGTGAAAGTTCTAGACATCGAACGACTTTGGTGGAAAGGTGATATAATAGCTTTAATATTTGAGACAGCCCATGTTGCTATAGCAATGCCATCTATAGTTAGTTGTTTCGCCATAGGAAGAACATTATCTGATTTAAAAAATATATACTACGTAGTTATATGTGTTACCCGCTTCGGTGGTTTAGTGGTCTTTGGCAGCAGTCAGAAAATTGGTTGTACCCCAATTGACTTATAAACTTATCTAAGGTCCCGCGATCATCCGTCGTTTCTTCACTCTGCTTTTACTCTCTTTTATTTTTTCTGTGCATCTTTTGAGAGTTAAGACTTAGATATGTTAATCTAGAAATATCAAATTTATATTCAAAAGTTAAGTTGTTATTAAAGTGGATACTATATAATATAATGTTGAAAAATTAAAAAATATATAGATTTGTTTTAATATAAAGATTTAGAGGAATATTATGTATGATTTTGAACCATTAGAGAAAATTAAAATACTTCATCAACTTAAAAAATGATCAAACGAGTTGATGAATAGTCATTCATAATCATATTCATATTCATCAACTCGTTTAACCATTGTTTAAGTTGATGAAGTATTTTAATTTTCTCTAATTGATCAGAATCATACATAATGTTCCTCTAAAAACTTTCTATAAAATAAAAAAGGAACATTATTTTTAATTTTTCAACATCACATTATAATTATAGTATCCACTTTAATAACAATTTAAATTTTGTACGTAAATTTCTTATTTTCTAGACTAACATGTTTAAGTCTTAACTATGAATTTAACTACTCCTTAGTTAAAACTTGATCATTTAGAATGTTTACTAAAATGCTATACATATTTTATTTATGACTTAAAATCAACTTACCTCAAAAGCTAAAGTCCCCCCCTCCCCATCCCTTAGAAAAAATGTAGAAAAAATAAAATGTACATTTTAATATAAAAATGTAATTTTCTTATAAAATTACCGATTATGACCGATCAGTGTTATTTTGGTCGCACCCAAATATTATTTGAACTTGCTTGATGTATTTGCGATTTTAGAAGACTAAAAGCTCGATTGAGTTGATTGAGTTAACCCGTTCCAGACTCATTGTTTCACAGAAAATATGCAAGCGCCAGGGATCAAACACGAGACCTCTGGATTTGTAGCAAGGAATAATATGCACTAGATCACAAAGGCAGTAAAATAATAGTAATGACATTAAAAAATGTGTTAAATGATGATCGTAAAATAAAAATGTTTGTACTTTTTCTAAAATATATTTATATCGTGAAATTTTTGGTAAAATTTCCCTTTTAAGTCATTCTTATTCCATGGTCTTTTTTTTTTCACCGTTTCAAATTTTTCTTACGTGTGCAGCGCAATCTTCTCCACACCGGAAACACCAATTAATTGGAAGATACCACTTACATCTAATGTTGGAGAACTTCGTAAACGGGAATGGCTTTAATCCGGATTGAAGTTCCCGAGTTTTTTCCCCCAGCAATTTCAAAGTTTTTCCACTGTCATTTATTTTCATTTCCCCTTTAGAGTTCTTCGTTCTGTTCTTCTTCTCCTCTAAAACATCATATTCTCTCGCATTTCCTAGGTTTTGTCAATGAAAAAGTATTTATTTCAATTTTAATAGAGATAGTCAAAGTATTAATGTCAAACTTTATTGTATGCAAGTGTAAGACTGTAAATTAATTTTAAACAAATAATTTGGTATTCTAGTAAAGTCATGAACCTAAGTTTTCTCTGTTGTGAACTAAATTTTATTTGGTCACATTCATGTACTTATTTCCAAACATAGTTTAAACAATTTAGAGTAAAAAATATTTTAACATCATATTTATCTATACGTTTAACAATTAGGGGTATTATAGCACTAATAGTACTGTAATAAAGATCGAAGGATATTAAAGATAAAACGCGCCAGTATTTGCCTGGATAGAAAATGTAAAGTTACTTGTTACTAAAAAAATATCCGTCATTGTACCCAGCCGGAATTCGATTTTGAGTTTTATTTCATGTTAATGGCCACGCGGACAAAGGCATCAATCTTGTCAAGTCTGTTTTTTCAGGGATGGGGAAATAGGGAATATAATACCGGCAAAATTGTTTTACACTCTCCTTCCATGAAAATGCTGGTACATCTCCTCTAAATTCTAATATACTTTTCCTGCCTCTTTAGTGTGAATATGCTGACAGCCAGGATGGGTAGTAAGAACGAAAATATGGATTCATGTTCCAATCTTTTTAATTAGTCCTAACAATCCTCCTAATGGGGGGATTTCATCGAGCCCACACATCAAGATTTTATAATTTTAGCCCAATAATTTGAATCTGAATGAACTCAAAGCCCCATGAAGCTGTCTACTAAATTTTTATTTACTCATCCAAGCTAGTTTTGTGTACATTTATAAAGAGTTTATCACTATTTTAGTTCTTTATAGGTAGTGCTACTAAAACTCCTACCCCTAGAATAGCAGGTATATTTGTGTGCAATTTATGACAAAATTATTTTCATTTAACTGTGGTAGGACTGAATATTATGAATCAATAGCCTAAGCAGATATTTTAAAATATAGCCTGCCAAAAGTAAATACCACCTATTATTTACACAGACAATTGTGAACCAAATATCGACTCACAATCCGATTGGCGAGGGAGTTTTTCATTGTTATATTCTTTTACAAAAAATTATGCATATTAATTCTTAAGTTAATTTTTATAGAGTAATCATTAATCAAATATATTTAGAAAATAGACCATTAGAATTATGTTTGAATAAATAAATAAATATAGCAAATACTTGAGCCCACTCTTAGTAAAACCTGTGACAAAATATATCATATGATTGCTAGGCATACAAGACAAACCTAGATGTCCTGAATTAGGTTTTCGGCGACGATTGAAAATGTATTATTGATGGCATTGAGATTTCCTCTTATACAAAGTGGTGAATTAACTATCTGTTATAGAGTCAAGTTAATTTTTAAGCTATGGCGGGATATAATCAGTTGATTAAGGAAACACAAGTTAGTACTTTTAAGAGCCACAAGAGTACACTCTAACCAGAAAACTTGAAAAAGTGCGTTCTTACTTTGACCAAAGAAAAATTAGGATCAGTTTAATAGTTTATTTATTTTAAAATTATTATTATTATTTAAATTTTTTGTAGGTTATTTTTTCAAAAATTATGGTGGGTAATACGATTTTCCTGTTCTTAATTTATATGTTTTAAAGAGTAGAATACAGTAAACCACCTAATGATGCGACTCCTGGTTTGAGTTGTATTATCCACCTAAGTGATATCCGGGAAGGGGGGGGGGAGGGTACCGACGGGAATTAAACAGTGTGTCACATAAATTTTTACTCTTAAACCCCCTTTTATCAGAATGGTATGTTACGTCAACTCGTACGCTTTGAGATAATATGTGTCACAGTAATTTGTTTACTTTAACAGTCCAATCTCTTTTTTTTTTTCGGCAGGAACTAGGGTTCGTTGAGGTAAATACATTTCACAAGCCCTTGCACTGTATAATCCACTTAGAGACTGACTTACTGCAAACGTACTGCGAATTTGTTGTATTTTTGCCAAGTCTGAGGGATTGCAGTTGTTGAAAAAAAAAAGGGGGGGATCTCCCTAAACATAAAGTCGTTTTAAAAATGATTAAGCACCGTGTAGCTATAGTGCGGTTCCCTGGAGGGGTAAAAAAAAGAGTGGGGGTTTTACCGGAGCAAGGGATGACACCCGCCATGGTAGAACTGATAAACAACCCCAAGGGCCACCGCCAACGACTGCCGAGCTCGGGTTCAACCCTTTCACTTCTGATGGGATCGATAGCGTCCGTATTAAGGTACGTTCACAAACAGACAAATAGCACAATCTGATTTTTATCTATATGTAACGTTTCAGCCATTTTTCTTCTAATGAAATTGATAGCGTCAATGTCAGGGCACGTTCACACTCAAACAAATAGATCAATCTGAGCTTTGAATGTGCATATAGCTTCAGTCATTTCACTTCTGATGGAATTGGTAGCTTCCGTGTTTTGGGCAATTTCTCAAATGGATGGTTAAAAAGTTCATTTAAAATATAGAGGGAAAAATTACAGCTTGACACAGGAATTCAACCAGAGACCTCTGGCTTAGCGTGCCAATGCTCTACCTCCAATCAATAGTATTAGTATTAAGCCACATTCACAATCAGAAAAATAATTCAAATGAAACTTTATTTGTCTGTAAGAATTTAGCTTTTTTGTTCCTGATGGGAACACCGGTGTTAAGGCACATTTACAATAACATAGTTTAAAGGAGTATTTATTTATGATTAAGAGCTCAGAACTTTTAGCTCTTGAATAAGCCAATACCATTACTGTTAGAGTACCTACGACTTGTTTTTCTGAAACACTTCAATCCTTGTATTCGATAACAATGGCATTAGGGGAAGTTAAATATTTTTTATTGCTAAAGTTATTAGCGCTTATCATGTCATTCATAATTTATAAAAAAAATAATCTAATGACACATAAAAATAGGGTAATTTTTAAGTAAATCTACTAGAATTTACTTGAAGAAAGTACGTAAAGAAAAAATTAAAAATAGAATTGTGCATTAATTTTGGATTAAAAGTTTAACTCCCCAAAATAAAGACGAGACCGTTATATAAAACTAATTTCATAGATTTGTGTATTTTAATATCCCACTAGCAAATTAATTATTTATTGAATATAAAATTGAACTTGTGACACAAATATATTTTGTATAATTTCAAGATAAGTTTCGGATGAAATCCTTAATACCAAGATTTGGGGATAGAGTGACAGTTATGTCAAGGCTATCTTAATATATTCCTCAATCTCTACGTATAATAACACACTCTAAACAGTCTACACGCGAACAAAGGCGTCAATAATGTCTGGTCTTATTTGCCGGTGACGGAGGGATCGAGTTTGAATCCCTGTCGGGTGTATATGTTACCATCCAAACCCGATTCCAGGACAAATAGATCAGACTAGGCCAAATTTATATATCCTAAGAGCCTCAAGATGTACTAGTTTAAATTCTTTAATCCTGAAATTTTGACCTAGCTCATAGAATAAATTAATATAACCTACAATTTGACTAGGCCAAACCAGGTTTAGGTTAGGCTAGCTGACAACATTAGCGTGCGAACTGTGAATGATGAAGCCTGTCCAAGGTCGATTCATCGTACGGATTAAGAAGAATGAAAACTAATACCGCCTAAAAACATTCAATGTATCAATTCGGCCTAATCCTAACAAGTTTGTTCTGGAATCGGGTTTGGACTGTAACATATACAAATTATCTTTCCGAAATGGTTTCTTATCGTCCCTTCACACAAACACACGTACACTTCCTCTAAAATCTATCTAACTCTTCCCGACCTTAATTTCTATCGCCACGTCTTACTACCCATCCGGTCTGAACGTATATGCACTATTTACCCTAATGGGTTAAGGATTAGGAAGGTTAAATTTAGAAGAATTGTACTCAAATTTGCATGAAGGGAGAGTGAAAAACAATTTAGTAAGAACTACCCTCAGTACATCCCCAATCTCCCTGTCATTGGCAGTACAGTCTGTTGCGAGAGTGACGCCTTAGACCGTTCGACCACTGAAGCAGGTTCCCTACCTCATTTGTGTAAATATGTTGACATCCCGAACTGTTAGTAAGATAGGGTGACCTGGCGGTATAGGGTTAAGGTGTCAGTATTCTGTGCTGTGGGTCCGGGGTTCAATCCTCAGTCCAGGCATAGTATTTATCTGATAGCCAAACCCTTCCTTCACCTCTGACAAGACGTGTATTAATCACAACTTGTGAATGTGTAGAATGCCAGTCCTCCACCGTGGTTCGGATCCCACGTTAAACTGTAAGTACTAGATTCCATCTCACAATCACCCTACCTACTACACATTAGCGTAAGTGCGTATAAACCGAACTGGTAGTAAGACGCGGTGCTTGTATAATAATAATAATAATATAATAATAATATAATAATAATAATAATAATAATCAACAACGTTAGTAAGATTTGGAGCACGAACAGAAGTGTCGTTTCGTGGAGTGATGTCAGGTTAAGCCGTGCTTGTTAAAATTCTACCACTGATTCTTTCCACATCACTGGGTCCCAATTTGACCAATCGTAGATAGGTTCTGTTTAATATACCTCATATGGGAATATACTTTATTTGTATCTTAATATGTGCCCAATTCATGTTCTAGTGAGTGATAGAAGCAATTCACAAACACAGTTTAAACAAACTCTGCTTACTCTGGCAACACACCACCCACTTATAGGCAGTAGCCTAAGATAACTTGAAAAACTGTTTGTTGATCTTAGATCCTGGTAACTCTTTAGCCGTTCCTATTTTTGTAAAAAGAAAAATCAATTCTCTTTTTTTGAACCAGAGAAATTGCTTAAATAATTGGCCATTTAATGTTTATCAGTTACTAATGCACACTCTGTTTACCTGAATTATAATAGATTTAACTTGATGGATTATACTATGCAGTAGCTTATAAGCCCATAGTGTAATCCGTCAAGGCCAGGTAAAGGTAGTGTACAGTTAAAGGCATTTTAAAATTAAAGTTTGGTATCTTACAAGTTTATTAAACTATTCTAATATTACAGCTTTGATGGATTTAGATAATATAAATTATATGTTTATCAATAACAAAAAAAAATTTATAGGGCGTAGGCCTTAATACTTACCATATATGTTGAGCTTTGTAGTTTAGCCTTTTGAAAGGGTCTATAGATCAAGTTTACAAACATTGAACAATATTTATGGAACTTACCACATATTTGATTTTTAATATCATCGATGATGTATCAGAAAAGGTTAACAGATAAATACATAATTAATGTGAAATGTTTTAGTATTTAGTTCCAACAATTATAAACTAATTTATCACCTCTTCATTATTTCTAATATAGTTAAATATAATTTTGCATCCTTAAAATTACTTAATGAGATGTATACCACTAATATTTATGTACTACATAAATAAATTAGTCATTATACCTTAGAGACCATTTTAATTAATGAGCTTTTCATTGTTCATATTTTACTTTTAATGAGATAATAATTGTAAGCTATGTGCACATTTAAACGTTGTAAGTTTTTCAATTATACACAAGGTGAGCTGGTGGTCAGGGGTAAGGTATCAGACTTCTGTGCTGGGGTCCGTGATTCAATCCCCGGTCCCGCACAGACTTATCCAATTCCGAACCCTTCCTTCACCTTGAAAAGACGTGTATTAATCACAACTTTGAATGTGTGGGAATGCAAGGCCTCCACCGTGGTTCGGATCCCACGTTAAACTGTAGGTCCTCCATTTATCTTACAATCACCCTACCATTACACATTAAGAGTTAGTGCGTATAATCCGAATGGGTAGTAAGACACGGTGCTAATAATAAATTATACATACACAAAAATTAGTAAGTTTGTATGAAATTGAGGTATTTAAATGGTACTCACAGTGCCTAGATATTATTTTTTCATAGTTGAAGATATTTTATAAAAAACTATTATAGGACCTTAAAAAGTTAATAAGGCTTCCGTCAAAATAACTAAAGATTTTACTGGTATCGTATCCTAAATAATTAGTGCTGAGGTAAAAACAAGTGGCATGGAAGCTTCATAGTCGAGTCTCCGAGCCCAAAGGGTCAAATCCCCACGCCTCCATAAATATTTAATCTCATTTTAAGTGTGTGGTCCTTTGAGCAGATTTCCGATACTCATATAACCAAGGAGCATAAAATGTCCTTAAAATTACCCATTTGGGACCAATCATCCGCTAAGGTCACTGGCGAACTTGTAACAAAATAAAGTGTCCCGCCCCAGCGATACGACGTTGTTGAGGGGTAGTAATAAAGTATTTGAGGTGGATCTTAACTGCTTTGGTGAGCACGTGGACCAAATGTTGGGTTCATCGCCAGTGATGAGGAGGTAGGGGCTCGAATCCCGTCCTAGTTGATTTCCATCCTAAAGGGTTTCCTGATCTTTATCCATTAACTATTGGTACATTTATTTTGACTTGTTCCTTCCTTATACCTACAACGTTAGCGTAATTAGAATTACCATAACCAAAGAGGATAGTAAGAATTGTACCTTCTTAACACGGAGCTGTGCCAGCATGATACTTTTATTATATGGGCGGTTTATTGAATCTTTGTTGACCTCAGTGGTCGGTCTTGGGGTTAAATCTAGCCTCACGATCCGACGTTCATGGTTCAAACCCAGCTAGGTGGACGGATTTTTCTTGAGCGATAAAACTCATTGGCACAACTTTTTTTCGGATGGTAAGTAAAGCATCAAATTCCAAGGAAGGTATGTGAAGATACCTTTCTCAGCAAAATTGGTAAGTTCTTTCAATCTCGCTCATAGAAACTTGTGTACTGATATAATCATTCGGTTCAGAAAGTGCACGTTAAAAACCTCACATAAATAAATATAGGGTCTATTAATTAATTAAAGTCTTAGTCCACAGGTTAGGGATGAGTACGGCAAATTAGAGGAAATGCACCACAATTTGAATGTATATAGCAGGTATTGACAAACTTTATGATGTCGTGGGCTGCATATGTCTAAAAAAATATGGTGAGCCTGTTTGTAAAAATATATATCTCAGCTTTGTATTTCTCATACAGTAACTAGTTATAGGGATAATTTTATGAACACAATTGTTTCTTTGCCAAATATTTTGTGGACCAGATAAAAATCAGTCGGCGGACCGTTACTAGCCGACTGTTGGTATATGGGATGGGAAAACCAAGGTGATACTTAACATGATAAGTAACTGGGCTCCTAGCCTAAGATCCGAAAATAATCCTCTGCGTCAACGACGACAAAGCTAAATTTGAGTCTAACGCCTTAGGCGACGTGGCCATAGCTGTAGCCAACACAAGCCTGAGGAATCAACTTAACATAAGACAGCTCACCCAATCATTGCACTAGTAATGTTAGTATTTTGGTGATGAGACCAACTGTATGATATATTATATAAATAAACATACTTAAGTATGTTGGACACGTGCGCAGGAAATAGAACCTCTAAGATCTTGGCTGTTGATGGGCAATAAGTAAGAATATTTTCTTTGAAAATCCTAAGTGTATTTGAGAAGAGACTTAGGCTAATATCAATTAAATATTTAAAGCTATAAAAAGGTAGTTGCAAAGTAGCGAGAACGTTATTTTGATATTGTTGTTGCTTTTATCTATTAAAAATATATATATTTTATTTATTTAAATTTTTGAATGTATTTAGTTATCTCAGATTTACCTTAAGCATGTTTTATATCGATGGTGTTGAACTGCAACCTCGTATGTCAAAAAAATTGCAAACTGAGAATTCACTTGATCCCTATCAAAAAAGTGATCCCGAATCTTCTGAAAAAACCTCGTATGTCAAGGCAGGGATGCAAACCTTGAAAAATGAGTTTAAAAACTCCCTCGTAAGTCAGGCGGTTTCATTTCTCTGCTTCAACCTCTTAAGTCAAACTATTTGACTTACGTGTGTTTATTGTCATCCATGGCTTCCTAGATTTGAATGCAGATAGCTCGTATGTCAGTTGTTTCCCGCTATTTCTCTATTGTTTGTTCTGTGATGTGTCTTGTTATTTATATTTTCACAAGCTCTATTAGTTCTGCTGTTGGAAATTTTGAAATATAATTATTTTAAGATTCGAACTGGATAATAAAGGTAAGTACGCTTTAAAGTACATTATAACAATTTAACCTAGGAGTTTTATACATTCTTATTCATTTGCTTAAAATGTTAGTGTATGATACTTAAATATAACCTATCTAATATAAACCTGAATGAAATGTGATGATAAGTTATTTTTGCAAAAAACCTTTTATGATTGATTTTGCCAAAAAAAAACACACACATTTTTAAATGAGAAAGTGTTATTTAACAATTACAATAACTAAACAAATAAAAATAAACAGCTAATCAAATGTAGGCCCTAAATATAAACATGAAATAGTTCTTGTATTAAGTACGTCTAACTTGTTCAGTTGGTTATTTATTAGAAAAAGAACCAGTTAGAAGTGATACTCTATGGCACTAGGAACTCAATAGTTCATTGCTACAAAGTATGTCACCTATTCCTATCCTGAGCTAGTTATATATTATAGTCCAACTCCTTACACCTTATCTCTCTGAGGTCCATCCTAATGTTATCACCATGGAGAACATCTGGTAAAACTGTTTTGTATATCCTGTGTTTTACATTTCTAGTTTTTATATTAAAACCTTATTGAATGTTTATTTTATAGTTATTTACTTATTTATTGTAATTATTAAACAAGACAATTTTAACATTTTAACAATTTTATTTACTAACTTAATAGAAGGGAATAATGTTTATTTTTTTAAAATATTATTGCCATAACATTTATAGTCATTCTTGCCTGCCTTGAAAAAAGAAATATAATATCCAAAACATCGGCTGAAATTTGAATTGTATTTAAGAAAACTTGTTAAGACTGATCCCCCCCCGCCCCCACCCCCTTTAACAACCCTAAAAATAAATACAAAATAAATATAATTATAACTATGGGTCTTCTTAGGAGGATGAGGCTAACTATTACAGAAACCTAAATTTTCAGATGGAGTCTTTCAAGTCTAGAGCCCAAATAATCATGTCCTTGGCATTGGCAACGAATGTTGATGATGAAGAGCCTGGAGAGGATGGAGGACCTTCAGATGAAGATGTAATGCGGCAAATGGGCTTTGGGCATTTACTTTCAAATCAAGTAAGCAATCAAGGAAAAGAGGTAGAGAAGATCTCAAACACAACTATATTAGTCCAAGACTCGAGTTCTGTAAGCACTTTGGTGAACAACCCGAGCTTAGACCTTCCTGGGATTGAGCTTCCTAGGTCTGCCAGTGTTGATGTAACCACGCCTGAACATTCTTCTTCTCGGACTGAGTTTGACTCAAGTAATACTACACAAAACGAAATCAATGATCCTTCATTCGTTTTTGATTCTAATGAAATCAATAGTTCTGATAGTGAGGCAATTGATGATCCAGATTCTGTTAGGCCTAGATTTGACCTAGAAGAGGAGATTGTATCAATTGATATTGTAAACGAGTCTACAGTAGGGCTGCCTGAGAGACCGGCAGTCACAAAACGAAAGAAAATGGAAGAGTGGAAGCGGAATAAGGTTAAAAAAATTCGTTTGGAAGGGAAAAGTTACACCAGTCTTGAGAGGAAGATAGGTAAAGAAGGAAAAATAGTTAAGAATAAGAAAGACAGAAAAGAAAGAAATATTCGTCCAGTATGCAACTCTGTAGCCTGTCTTAAGTCAAGCAAAAGACATTGCATGCAAATACCTGAAACAGCCCGTAACTCTATGTTCAAGAGGTTTTGGTCAATGACATGGGGTGAGAGGAAAACCTATGTTGCGTCTCTGGTAACTTCCACAAATAAAAAGCAGATAAGAAGAAAGGAATCTGGTGATCTCGTTCAATATCTCTTCACTATCACCTGATTATTGAAGAATCAAAAAAAGAGGTTTGTAAGAAAACATTCCTCAATACCTTTGATATTGGAGAATGGGCTGTAAGAAATTGGGTTATGAATTCTGAGCATGGAATGAGTATTAGGAATAACGCTGGTCTTAACAAGGAAACTAATGATAAAAGAAACTCTGTCCAGGGGAAAAGTGATGGACCTTCTACACAAGGAGATGACAACGAAAACAACGGTAATGTGAATCCACCAAGAGCAACTAAAACAAACGGAAAGCCTAGAGCTAAACTTTTTGCAGTCGATTTTCTCAGTCGACTTCCAAAAATGGAGTCTCACTACTGCAGGAAGGACACTTCTAAACTGTATCTTGAGCCCATAATCAAGTCAGGGCAAGAATTGTTTAATTTATACCTAGAAGACTGCAAAACTCAGAACAAAATTCCGCTTTGTCGGTTCACATTCATGGAATTAGTCACCTCCATGAATATTTCTTTATTTCAAACTAAAAAGGACCAATGTGATGTGTGCTCTGAACATAGGGTAGGAAACATTTCAGAAGAAGAGTACAAGGATCATGAAAGAGCAAAAAAAGAAGCCAGGGATGAAAAAGAAGCAGACAAAGTACGAGCAGACAAGGGCGAGTGTAATGTATACACAGTTGATCTTCAGCAAGTTAAACTCGCACCGTCTTTAAAAGCGTCTGCTTTGTATTATAAAACAAAATTGTGTTGCCACAATCATACTTATTTCAACCTTAGTACAAAACAAGTTTGTTGTTACTGGTGGAATGAATCAGAGGGAGAGATAAAGGCTACCAATTTTACCTCTTGTGTTTTAGATTTTCTTGAAAAAGAAATAGCAGCCTGGCCACAAGAGAAACCAAAGCACATTATACTTTGGTCTGATGGATGTGTTTACCAAAGCAATAACAAAACTCTTGCAAATGCATTGCTAAATCTAGCTATGAGGACCACCTTCTTGATAGAGCAGAAATACCTTGAAAAAGGACACACGCAGATGGAGGCTGACTCCGTGCACGCTGCCATTGAGCGCAGGCTTAGGAACAGAGAAATACATCACCCTCATGATTATCTGACAGTGACACGAGAGGCAAGGAATAAGCCTTTTCCATACATGGAAAAATGTCTCAACCATGAGTTCTTTAGAAACTATGAAATTCCTGAAGGGCAGGCTTATTCCTCCATCAGACCTGGACATTTAAAAAATGACCCAACCGTGAACAATGTTGTTCAATTAACATACAAGGTGGAGGGAATATTTTTCAAACTTCAGTTTTCCTCAAACTTGCAAAAGCTGCCTCAAAGGAAGAAGCTAACATTACTAAATATTGTGTATCCAGGGTTGTATAGTAGCCAGCTCAAATTATCTCACATTAAGTGGCAACACCTGCAAGAACTAAAGCGGGTTCTTCCCCAGCACGTCCATCAGTTCTATGATGACCTCCCCCACCATGGCAAGATTGACGAGTCAAAGTCAGGCAGAAAGAAAAGAATGTAGCTCTCTAAATCTCAGTTTTGTATAAATGGATAGTTTTTAGTTCAACATGAAAATAATTTCTTTCAATTTTTTTTTTGTACTTTATAAAACTGAAATAATATTTATGTTGTATTTATGCCATAAATTGATTAAAGAGAGAAGCTCTCTCTCTGATTGGATTCCTTTCTCATTTAAATATTTTTCTTTACTTTGTAACAAAATATCATTTAAGTTGGATTTGTATGATTATGCTTAGTTGAATAAATCCCCTATGTCATCTTGTCTTTTCAAAACTTTGATGTGTATTTTTTGCAGCAAACTCTTATGTCAAATGCAACAAACTTGTAAGTCAACATTCTAGCATTTTATTCATACAGCAACATTGTATGTCAGTTTTTATTTTATGCAGGGTTTGAAAATTATTTTTGTTATCATTTTCAAATAGTTTTTGAATAATGAAAATTAATTTAGTAATAATAAATTTACCTGTATTGATTTTCAAGATACTAACATGTTTTTTGGCTCTCCTGTAAAACTTACTTTTTTGACATACGAGGTTGCAGTTCAACACCATCGATATACTGGTTATCTGTGGTCCAGGTGAGGGGGTACAAGATTCACATGACAATTTTCACTATTCTGCGCCTGCATTCGACTAAAAAGTGGGCGGAGATCCTAAAGTATGATAAAACCAGCCCTAGTGAATCCTATAAAGATAAAATCATCGGATGAGAGTCAGGCATGTGAACCGCTCACCTAACGTTTCCAATTCTACTACCGGTACTATTGGTGATTGTTTTATATGATCAAATTTAGTTCAGGTCGAATATAAGTAAAGCATAACGTCGTCCCAAGACGGCTAGTTAACAACGAGAGCAACGACCGCTAAGGGACGTTACCATTCCCGTAACTTAGCAGGCGGGGAAGCCGATAAACAAAGGCAAGCCGAGCAAGCCGCAAGCCATTCTGAGGGCTCCCTCTCAACCCTAGCACACTAACTTTACGTTTATTGGCCATCACCATTGCCTTGCCCTGCTTTCAACAGCTCACTCAACCCTACCGGGTAAAGAGGGGTTGGAGTGAGAGTAGGGGAAAGGCATAGAAAAAACAAAAAACAGGCGATTGTTTCTTACGGTCGATTTGAGGTAAATGTTGTCGTTAGGTTTAGAAAATGTAGACCAATGTAGTTTACATGTTGTTTACAATTTATGTGTTGAAAATCAAACAAAGAATGTCGATCTTCAATCACCGTGAAAAATGAGAGATAATAATATCACCTGTTCGGCCTTTAAAATCCATAATGGATTGAAACAAACAAGGAGATGCATTTTCCTCATTACTTTGTAATCTAGCCTCATAATATGCTATCAAGAGAGTAGGGAAGGGTAAACATTAAACGGTAGTATGCAGCTATTAGGCTTTGTAGATGATTTAGCTTTGTTAGGTAATAGTCAGGAAACTTTTTAAAGACATTTCATAGATTGTATTAGAAGCTAGTAAGGGAACAGGTTTAGAAGAGACCGTTGAAAAGGCTACGTACACATGATCATACAGAGAGCACGCATTGAGGACGATAATTTAGAGATGACCAAGAACAACATATCATTTGACATAGTTAATGAGTTTAAATATTTGGGGACAATCTTAGTGAGCAATTACAGTACTAACCTGGAAATTAGGAAAAGAATACAAGCGGAAAATGCATGCTATCACGCGATCAATAAGTTGTTAAACTCTTGCTTGATATCAAGGAATGTAAAATTCAAAATATTCAAAACTATAGTTTGACCTGTTATTCTTTATGGGTGTAAAACATGGTATCTTACCTCACATGAAGAAAATAAAATGTAGCGTTTTCGAAAACAAGGTGCTTAGGAATATATTTGGTCTAAAAAGGGATGACGATATTGGGAGTGGAGGGGCTACATAATGAAGAGTTACATACCCTTTATTCATCAGAATATATATTTTAATATAATCAAATTTAGCAGATTATGTTGGGCAGAACATGCAGCGTGAATGGAAGAATATAAAACCATGCTCAGAGTATTGATTGGCCAACCCGATGGAAAGACCTAGCCGCAGATGTGAGGATTACATTAGAAGGGTCCTGAGAGAGATAGGATGTAATGAGGTGGACAGGATAGAACTAGTTTATTATTATTATTATTATATTAGCACACGTCTTACTACCCGTTCGGGCTGTACGCACTTACGCTAATGTGTAATGGTAGGGTGATTGTGAGATGACCTACAGTTTAACGTGGGATCCGAACCACGGTGGAGGCTTGACATTCCACACATTCACAAGTTGTAATTAATACACGTCTTGTCAGAGATGAAGGAAGGGTTTGGCAATCAGATAAACCTGTGCCGGGACCGAGGATTGAACCCCGGACACTCAGCACAGTATATAAAACTAGTTCATAAAGGGATAGGTGGCGTACTTTTATAAGTGCAGCAATGAACTTTTGATTTCCTAGTGCCATAGAGTAAGTAGGTTTAACCTATTTAAAACCATACATATAAAACACACGATACGTGAAATGTTTTTATTTTTCCCATTGCGTCCCTAGCCATTCGTGTTATACACATATATTAGTTACGCAAACTTTGAAGCGATCAGGAAGGCAGAATTTATAGTAAATGCACTCGAATTTGAGGAGAAAATAGTGATGGACTATTTAACAAAATCGTCCACATGTTCATTAATGCGGGTAAATCATTCGTCAACAAACATCACCATTTATTCCGAGTATTACTTCTAAAATTTAGTTATAATAAATATATTATGGACTTATAATGGGCCTGTGTAAAGTCTCTCACGTCACTGAGGAATAAAATGTTTCTTTATTTTTTATCTTTACCGCCCAAACAATATAAATTGTTTTTCTCAAGATTATGATGATCTGTTGTCGCAACTAACTTTTTTTTTAACTTGTCTTGACTTTTGAAATATGGAATAAAAATCAAGTTTGTGAATGACAAAATAGATCTCACATTGTCGGAATCTTTTTTTTTTCTCCGTTAAAATAAAGTAGTGGCAAGGATATCCTCCTTCCGTATTCGTTTTCCTTTCGTGTAGTAAAGAGATGTATACAAATAGGCAGGAGTCAGAAACTTTGTCATCTTTTGGAAAGTATTCTTTTATCAAAGTTTTGCTGCCGTCTTCTTGAAAAACCGGTTTAGTGTTTTCAGAGTCCTTCTCCAAGATACATATCAAAACATAATAAGTTGTGAAGTTGTTTATTTTTATCAGAATCTTTGTTATTTATGGTGTCATTATGAATAGTTGAGAGGAGACTATTCTGACATAGTGCTATTTTTTATTCACTATTACTTGATGAAAGACCGCCTCTGTGGTCTAGTGGTCAGAGTTCCTGGCTACATATCCAGAGGTCCTTGGTTAGATCCCTGGTGATTCCAGATTTTGTATTAGCTATTGGTTCTGTAACTGGGTCAAACTCAGCCTTATGAAGACAATTATCGAGGAGCTACTTGAATAAAGAAGTAGTAGCTCTGGTTTAGAAAAATAAGATTAACATATGGAAGATTAGTTGTGCTGAGCACATGACACCCTCGATCCGCAAATGCTGGCACTATATCCACCAACATTCGATGGCGGTGGCCGCTCGGTCAGCATACCCTAATTTTGGTTGGAAGAACAGTAGAAAAAATTCAAACCTATTTCTTTGCGGCCAACATTGACAACATTTATTTAAATTATTTGTGTAGTTTTATAAGTATTGATAATATAAATAAAAAGTGACAGATACAGGTATTATGACTTTATTTATGAATATATTAAAATTGTTATAGTAACCATAGTTACTAACTTCTAATGTTCTTCCTACCAAAATCATACTATATAGATCGCTTGCGGGATGATGTCATGAAGTACTTATTAAATTGATATGTCGCTGACTTGTTATCATAATAAATTTGAATAAAACATGAATTCCGAATTATTTTACTCAAATATCAGTCCGTGGACTGTCAGATCTCGGCGGAAGATGTGTATTGTTAATGGCCAAACATTATTCAGCTAGAGTCAACAGTCTTGGCCTTTCAATCCGATCGGACAGGCCGTAGATTGTAAGCTGCTACAGTATTAAACATAACTACACAGTCGATAACAACAGCTTTGTTGATGGCGCAGAGAACGCTCTTAGAATCCCGGTATAGTGATCTGAGGGTGGTTTCTCCTAAATGTTTTCCCATCCCCCCTCCCCACTCAAATGCAGGTAAACGTATGCTAAGTTCAAGATCCCTCATCCCTAATGTAGTAGTCTAATTAGTACATTATAAGTACAGACCGAATGGGTAGTTAGACGTGGGGGCCAAAAACAGTCCCATATATTATGTAGTTGTGTCCTGTTCCTAGTTGTGTTTTAAATGGAACTGTGGTTCGTATAAGTAACTGATAAACAATTTAAGGAAACATATCTTATCCACATATTACAAAAAAAAAGTTAAAGATAAAATGAATTATTACCGTTGCAATTAAATTTTAAAATTAATTATTGTTGGAAGTTATTAATTCTTCCAAGGATACAGGGATTGATTCTGTACCATTTGAATAATTTGTAGGAATCAGGAATAGAGTGTTCAGAATAAAAAAAAAAGTAATAGTTTCTTGGTAAGATTTTGTAAATTGTTAGAAAACTTAATAAATGGCATTAGGTTGTGAATTAAATAGCCCAACTATTATATTTGTTAGGTACAGCTATAACCTCATATAAATGTTATTCTTTAAATTGGAAAATAATACCTGAACACAGGAATCGAACCCTGGAGCTTTGGCTTAGTACGGCATTACTTAAAGCACTAAGCTATCCAGGAATCGTCTCGTGTCCAGGGACGTTCTTCACTCATATTTTAAGACAAATTCTGAGATTATGAGTGAAGAATGACCCTGGGTACGGGATTACTCTTAAATAGCTCAGTGGTTAGAGCATTTATGAACTAATCCAAAGGTCCAAGGTGCATCTCCAGTGTCTAGGCGTCATTTTTCAATTTAAAGAATATTTCTTCGATTGGCTTAGGTGCAAATTGTGAACAGCCAAGGATTATAATGATCAGGTGTTATGCAAAATCTCTTTGGTTGGCATCCATTTATCGTAATTTATGAGCGACTTTCCCTTACTTATCAATAGTTTTATAATAATCAATAAGTTTTAGTCAATTCGGTTTTTGTAGGTCTTTGATTTTTCATATTTATTACACTATAATCTTTTGATGTTATATTCCGTAGTCCACAGTAAATACAGTAGAAATATAAGGCTGGTTACTAGCTACTCATTTTGAACGGTGGAACATAGCCAAATTTTTCATTCAATTGAAAGTTTAGGACTGAAGGTCGTAGCTGTAGATCTACCGAAGCACACAAACAGTTTTGGGACCGATTCGAGGAAATGCAGGCAAACACCTGCAGTTGGCCTATGCGTGAATATCGCAAATTGAACTAAAGGCCTGATATGTCACAGTCTGGGACAGTAGGGCGACTGTAGGGGAATGGGCACCTTTATTTCGGTTCATTCACAGTTGCAGGATCACGGGCGTGAAATGCGCTAATCTCCCTCCCCCTCCCAACCACACAGCGAGGAACTTCACTGGGTTTAGCTGTTTTCAAAACTTACACTCAAACGGAATATTATTTCTAGGTGAATCTAGTATGTCATGCTTTTGCAAACAAAAATAAAATTGTTTATACACAAATGTTGGAATAATTGTATATGAGTGAATGATGAATGAATGCATGAATTAATTAAAGGGAGAGAAAATGAATGAATGAATGAATGAATGAATGGTGGTAATCTATTTTATTTAAAATGTTGTTTATAGTTACTATTGTTATTATGTTAAGATTGTTTAGTTTATGTTTTGGTTTAGGGTGAGACAAAGAAAACTAGCCTTTAACTTTTCCAAACATTATAAAAATAAAGATAATAAATAAATTAATAAAAAATAGATAAATTAAGTTATTATATTATTATTATTAATTATCAGCGCCTACGTCTTATACCAGTTCGGTTATACGCACTTAACGCTAATGCGTAATGTAGGGTGATTGTGAGATGAAATGGAGGACCTACAGTTTAACGTGGGTCGAACCACGTGGAGGCCTGGCATTCTCAATTCACAAGTTGTGGTTAATACACGTCTTGTCAGTGGTGAGAAGGGTTGGCAATCAGATAAATCTGTGCCTGGACGAGATTGAAGCCCGGACCTCAGCACAGAAGTCTGACACCTTACCCCTAGACCACCAGGTCACCTATTAAATTAAGTTAAACATAAGCGTAATTCAAGAATCTGGCTAGGAACGAGCCTAACTATTTTAACTGAACTTATAGCATAATTAAATTCGCTGAACTAATATATTCTTACTTGCTTACTTAGTTAGTCCCTACGCTTACTACCATTAAGGCTATATGCATAATATGTACTAATTATTCAAATGTGTAAGGACAAGGAGGTTCAAATTATATGAGGTCTACATCTTTTTATAAACACTGTAGGAATACGCCATTTGGGACTACACAATTTTGAAATTAGTCATTATTCGGAGGAAGTTAGCAAGTGAGGTTGGTGTGCCAAAATATTACTCTTTGCCAATCAGATATTGAGTCCCAAATTTTTTAAATTTTTTACATTAAGTATGCACTGTACAATGTTTGTAAGCACAGGAGTGTTGCTTTAAAAAGGAACAAACACCTTAGAGATCACGGTTACGGAAACAAATTTGCCATAAATTATGAAATATACCTTTGTTTTTGGCTGTTGCCTCATCTTTCAATTAAGATAGCAGAAAATATTAGAAATTGTTAACGTTGGCTTATTTGTTCTCTGATCTACAGGTTGCATTTACAAACTTTTATCCTACTTGTATTATCATACTATCCTATTTGTACTATTGCTAACATTAATAATCGTAGCACATGCTAACTAGCTTGTTATAAAATATTTACAGTTCGTTTAATTTGCCAATATTGTGAGTTATGTATTTGAGTCACGAATTCCTTACTGTTGTTTTTATTTTTAAACACGTATAGGTATATATAATCTTAATATATAAACGTTTTGTAATAAACAGGATCTTAAATTTTGTTGTTGTTGTACTTAAGATGGTGAAAGCCATGAGTTTATTTAAATGTGGCCTCCTTGCTAATAATCAGGACTTTAAAAATAATTTTTTATACTTAAGATGGTGAAAACCATGAGATTTTTGAAATGTGGCCTCCTTAGTATTTCCAATGTTAAATGTGACCCTTATGTTCAAACGAACTAGACACGCCTCTTTTAGACCACCCTTATGACTAAACTAGCTCGACATGGCTGCTTTAGACCACCCTTATGACTAAACTAGCTCGACACGGCTGCTTTAGACCACCCTTATGACTAAACTAGCTCGACATGGCTGCTTTAGACTACCCTTATGACTAAACTAGCTCGACATGGCTGCTTTAGACCACCCTTATGACTAAACTAGCTCGACACGGCTGCTTTAGACCACCCTTATGACTAAACTAGCTCGACATGGCTGCTTTAGACCACCCTTATGACTAAACTAGCTCGACATGGCTGCTTTAGACCACCCTTATGACTAAACTAGCTCGACATGGCTGCTTTAGACTACCCTTATGACTAAACTAGCTCGACACGCCTCTTTTAGACCACCCTTATGACTAAACTAGCTCGACATGGCTGCTTTAGACCACCCTTATGACTAAACTAGCTCGACATGGGTGTCTTAGACAATTCGACCACCGAAGCGGATCTTATTTATTCAACCTAACTCTACCTCACCCAAATGTTTCATGGAGATGGATAGTTTATGTCGCCAACGGAAGCAGGTACCACAGTGAAAAATACAAACAATATAAAAACATTCTCCCTCCCCTTTGTTTTTTATTTTATTCACCTCTCCGTCCTTACTTGATTGCGGGGCGTGGGTCGTACACATGCAGCGCAGGTAGTATGGCAGGCAGGCAGGCAGCGGGGCGGGAAACATGAGGTTAACCACATCTCGTAAAGCAAGCGAGAGCAACGCTCCACGCGGACTGGTCGTGTGCTAAGCAGTTCGTGAGAGCTCGGCTGGTTTATTTATCCTCCCGCCACGCACACACCATCACGGTGTGATACACTTCACTTCCTTCGCGACAGACAGCCATGTTTCAACTTTCAACATGTTACTAGAGCCCGGCAGGTCAAGATGAAAACTTTATAAATGTAAATTCATTTAATCACAAGGGAATGTCTCGGGTAAAGGCTTTGGTTATAATATTGTTCGTATTAATGCGAGGGTGTAGGATATGCGTGAAAAGGGAATTGTGTTTGCAGTTTTTAAAGCAAAACATTATTTTGTCAGAAATAAATAAAAAAAAATTCCTTCAGTACAAAAATCGAGTTTAATTTTCTTCACCTGGTGATCTCAACAGTTATTGAATATCTGTCAACGGTGTCCTGGAACTTATTGACAGCTTTTTATCTTCGATTAAAAATAGTCTCATCTAATGGTGCTATACTCACGACAGATATTCAACAACTGTTGATACCACCATGTGAAGAAAATCAAGCTCTATATTTGTACTTGAACAATATTTTATTTATTTTAATCAAAAAAAGTTTTTCTATAAAAACTACAAAAAATTAGCTTTTTTCCCTCGTTCTCTATATCCCCACCTTAAGATATACGGTACACTCCAGATATGAGAACCGTGACGTTAGTGAAACAATCATCCACCAAACGCTGTAGTCGATAATTGAGATAAGAGAATAGAACTGAGCGTCACTATTAACGCCTAATTGTAGCTCATTCGATAAAATGGGAGTTAAGTTATCCACTTAGGGCTACATGTAGAGTACAATGTATATATTTTTTAAATCTATCTAAATTAATTAACGTGCACTTTCTGAACCGACTGATTGTATCAGCACATGACTTATAAACAAACTTAAATCTAGAACAGACACCACATCCAGCGCACCAACCATTAATTCGTCACTGTGAAAGGGGAAACTCATATTTTCATCAATGATACATTTTCCGCCATGCTATGAATTGAACCCAGGACTCTTAGCCCAGTAGATAAACACGCTACCAGCTGACATGTACAATGTTATTTGTATGGACAGCAGTATAAAGACACTCCCGAATTACCAGTGGCTGAGGTACCAAATTCGTCTCAATACGTCGAAAGACACTATTTTTTTTAATTATTATTTAGCACCGCGTCTTACTACCCGTTCGGGTTATACGCTTAAGTACTAATTACGCTAATGGATTAGGAATTGGTAGGGTTGAATTTAGAGGAAGTGAACCCGCATTTGCGTGGAGGGAGAGTGGAAAACCATTTAGGAAAAACCACCCCCAGTTCACCCGACTGAGATTCGAACCTCGATCTCCCTGTCCTCGGCGGTAGAGATCAACACGACTAGCGCGTTAGCCAACTACGCCACCGAGGCGGGTTTAAAGACACTCTAAATATCATTTTTAGTGGCTGCAAGGAGTTATTGACAAAAATAATTGAATTCAAAGTTACACGCACGTGTTATATAAATAGGTAGCCTCTAATTTCTACACGTCTGTCATAGGCTATGTCTTAAACTATGAGTGAAGAATGAACCTGATTTCAAGCTCATTAGTGGTCTACCATATTTATCTTCATTTGTATCTTTAGTGAGCTCGTTTCTTTGAAATACAACCTCCTCTGAATGTTCCTTTGAACTAGATGGCTTATGTTACTGATAATAACTCCCGACATTAAAGTTTACGTTATTTAAAAATAATATAATTTAGTTCCCCATAATAATCATTATTTTCTCACCATAGATTTAATGTTGGATTTAAATGTGTCGAAATAAGCAGTGGTCTTAGCACAAACGTGTTATTATTGTATAGTAGAGTATTTCAGGGAGCATCGTATCACTCGGTTTCCACTCACATCAGTTCTCACACGTTCCAAGGCGTCAGTCTCGCAATAAACTGGATTACTGATGAGGGGGAGTCAAGGTTTGAATCACATCTGGGTGCACCATGGGTGAGTAGCAACATGTGGGCTATGAAGGTGACTTTACCATACCCTCTCTATGACAATCAAGTTAAATGTAATTTTTAAATTATTTTCATTAAACTCAGATAGTAAATTAAGCCGTCAAATAACATTTTTGTTTAAAAATTAGTGAGGAATTACCCTGAGCACAAAATTAATATGTTATATTTGGCGCGCTAGGTTGGTTTCGATTCTCGTGTAAAAGTTTAGTTTTTTTTAACTATAATTAATGAACCAGTATTTCGGTGAATAGTAGACCTTGCTCCCTCCATTCAAAATATGCTAAATACATCATGTCAATATTAATTACGTCATCTTCTTATCGTTACTAATCTTAAGATGTATTTTTGTGTCCAAATTTGAAATATTTCCTATAAATTCTTCTTGGATTATAAGTAGATATTTTCCTTAGTGATCAAATTAGATATAAAACAAATTATCACTGTATTCAATAGTATATTATATTCAAAATGAATAACCGCTGTACAAGTGGTTTAAGACTTCGGTCTCGCAATATATGTCAAAATTAGAATAAAAAAATACGCCATTGGTAATAATTAATAATTGGTAATAATTGCTTATATTTATAATTTTAAATTCAAATCACCTGAGATGAGTAATAAACTAAAAACCTTTTGATCGGCCACCATCTTGAAACGGATATTTAGATTGAAAATAAAGTGCACAATTATTTGGCATTGGTTCAAAAGATGTCCTTGCCAAATTTCATTAAAATTGATCAAGCATTTGACAGTTATCATGGAATAAATATTTGGACAGTCATACTAAATTCCAAATGATCAAGTTTATACAAGACCTCACTATCCTCGGTCAGTTAAAATGTATTTCTTTGAATGAAAGTAAACCATTATAAATGATTATTTTAATCAATTGTTAAAAAAACCTCTTCTATTAATACTAATTGTTATCATCCATCTCTTTAATCCGAAAGTTATTTTCTTGTCAGACCCAATATCAAACAATTTTATGGGTATAAATTGACAAGTGATGACTTTAAAAGAAATATGTTGACCTGAAGATGTGCAACCACGACCATTTTTATCGGAAGTCGAAAAGGTATAGCCCTCCGCTGCCCGCTCCCCCCCTCTCCTAAGATGCATCTTTGAAACCTGTGGGTCTATGAGACCCACCTTTGGGTGGGGGGTACCCCTTGAAACCTAATTCAAAAAAGAAATTCCCCCTAGTCCCCTCCGACCCCCTTCCCCTCAGACGCATCTACGGAAAAATTTTCCCACTCTTTTCTACAATCCACAACCTATTCCTACCCCCCCCCCCCCCCAAACATAAACATATCTAGAACATTTTGTATTCATTTGAGAAAAATAATAATTTTCTTTAGCTTGGACAAAGACTTTAGCAAAGATTTTTTTTTCTACTTTTACCTAAGTATTGCGCAATTCGCACACTGGTTTGCTAGTTTTACCAACAGTAAAACTTTATTTCACGAAACTATCTGCTGTTTGGACTTTGTGTTCTCCACCGACCACGAATGAATTATTCATGGTGCGATATATACCGCTCCGAGGATAGCCCTGGTCCTCACATGCTTCCTTGATGTGGGCGATCACCACCCCCCCACATTCCCCAGTGGGGCTCCCGACCGACTCTAACCCCTAGCTGTCAGCAAGCCGGCTGCCTACACGGACGGTCCTCCTCTGCCGTAGCCTCATATTTGATTTGGGCCGACCGCAATGTGTACCAGAGTTAATTTGAATACAAACATTCAGTTAGGAGGGTCCATTTAAACGGCAGTGTTTGTATGGGGATAGAGTGAGGGGAGGAAAAGGGGTTGGGGGTGCTACAGGGTGACTTGACAAGAGAGGGTGGTGTTGTTCTAGCTGACCGGTTAGTTCACGTTGTCATCTAGGAACAAACGAGTGGGAGTTTGAGGGAGATCCGACCACTAAATGGTTGTGGTTCATTATTAGCACTGCCTGAAGAGGTAATTCAGTGTCTTGTTTGGACGTAACTTTAGTAGAGGAAGGTCCACTTCCCCCCACAAGTGTGATGATACTAAACTCGTGTCTGCAGCAGGACCTCAAACGCCGGTGCGTGTTGGTTTTATATTTTATGGTCCTCAAACCGTGAGAGGCATTCTTGTGGCTCAACGTGTCCGTAGACTCAGCCTCAGAAAGCAATCAACTGGACTTGCATGAGTTTACAAACTTTATGTTTTCCCTATCACACGAACAAATTGTCGCTATTAATGTCCCTTACCTTCCGGAGCGTAAATATAATATGAAACCAGCTTCAATGGTCGAATTAATTAAGGCGAGGGTCTTTTTATTTCAGCACCGCCTCTTACTGCCCGTTTGGGTTACACGCTTAAGTACTAATTACGCTAATAAGTTAGGAATAGGGAAGGTTAAATTTTAGAGGAAGGGAACCCATATTTGCTTGGAGGAGAGTGTAAAACCATTTAGGGAAAAACCACCCCCAGTTCACCTAAAAGAGATTCAAACCTTGATCTCCCCGTTCACGGCAGTCTAGCTCAATACGAAACTAGTGCGTTAGCTAACTACGCCACTGAGGCTGATGTCAGGGGTCTTAAACCTTTTTATGTAAAAGGCCAAAGTTTCTGTCTCGTGTTGGTTCACTGCCGCTATATTGGACCGACAATATTAGGAATGAATGTATATTAAAATATTACTATTAGCTCATTCTTATAGACTTATACTCACACTAGGGATTAGGATTTCTCGTGAAGTATGTGCTGTTGTTTTTCCTTATTTTAAAGTTTTTCATATCAGGAGGTAGCACGATTTGTCTTGTCTACTAGAGTTGTCATTTTCCGGTTCAAAATAAATTTGTATTAAAACGCAACACTTTTCTTCGTGCAAAAAGCAAACGTAGTTTGTAAAAATTACATAAAATACATAAATAAAATAGGAATTAATTTTATTATTTGATTAGGTAAGATGTATACCTTTGTTTGTCATTTTTTATCTTGAAATAATTTTATAATTTTTATGAGCCAGTGGGCTGCAAAAAAATGTTGCCACGTGTTGAAGACCCCTAAAATAAGGTGTCACTTTCGCAATATACTGGACTGTCGAGACGGGGAGATCGGGGCTCAAATCCCAGTCGGGTGTATTGAGGTGGTTTTTCACTCTCCCTCCACGCAAATCGGATACACTTCCTCTTAAATCAAACTTACTATCCCTAACACATTACCGTAATTAGTACATATGCGTATAACTTGAATAGGCAGTGAGACGCAATGCATTTATATGAGTTATATACACACACATACATATATATTATATATATATGATGTACACACACATATATATATGAGGATTAGTTCATTTTTTTAATTATCAGGATATATCTGTGAAAAGCCCTAATTTTATTCCCTACCTGTCATTTATAAACCTGTAGCTTTGAAATTGGCTAAATACACTGACTACAGTGTCATGTCACGGAGCATTACCAGAGTAAACAGTATTATTTTAAACTGTTCCTGTTATCTCTTCTTACTCAGTAGCACAGTCATCGATCAGGTTTTTACGGAGTACATGCCCACGTGAAGTATATAGAGTAAAGCCTAAATGTGATTAACCAAATGGGGCCAAAGTAGGTGATAAATTACACAGGTACAGTTTTATCAAGCGATCTATTTACATTTAATTATAGAATTCTATAATAATTTCAACTTCACTAGCGCAAGATATAGGCCTTTAGATAACAAATATTACTAAGATGTATTTGCATCGACATTTTCAATCACAGGGTTTATAACCGGCTGTAAAACATAATTGCACAGATGACTTATTTTTATTAAATGTTTAAAAAAGGACTACTACCAATGGATTGGATGGATATATAGAGGAACTATTGGAACTACGCCAGTTTCTCTCAAGAATCATTAAAAGAGAAAAATCTTAAGTACACATGGTCATAATTGAACCCAGACCTTTCAATCAAAAGACAGACACGCAATCTATGCGACCACACATGTTGGTGAAAGGGCATTTATTAAGTTACTGAGGCGGTTCTGTTTAGAACTCGGATCGGCTGATGACGCTGATGAGATAATGCAGCGCAAACAAGACATCACATCGCATCGTGGTGTAGTTCTCTGCATTCTACTTTTAAAAAAATGGAATTAAGAAGATGACAAAACTATTAAACTGATTCCAATTTCACTGTTGTCTAATGAAGAAGTGAGGAAGCCACCGCACTTGTATAGGTATTCTGGTTGGAGCGTGATATTGTACTGTGCCTAATTCCCCAATATTTCGGAGGTGATATAGGCTCAAAAGTGCCAGTAAACATCTATCCCAATACCCTCTCACACAAAAGTGTACCCAATATTAGAATTTACCATTATTTTATAAAGATAATTGAGCAGTGAACCTTCCTTATTTCTTTATGTGAATCTAGATGTACGTTATGCCATGTATTTTACGATAGTTGTGGTAATGCATTAAAAACTGAATTGTTACAGAGAGATAAAAAAAAGCCAATTAAAATGACAATATGGCCAAATATTTGTAAAAATTACCAAATTTACTCAAATTAATCTCTATGGTGTAGTAACAAGCTTCAGTGTCCGAATGGTCTAAGACGTCATTATTGTGCTAGACTGTCTTGCTGATAACGGGGAGATCGAATCCCGTTCGGGTCTACTGAGAATGTTTTTTCTTAAATTGTTTCCCACTCTTCTTCCATGCAAATGTGGGCAGATTATCTCATAAATTCTGCCTTTCTCATTCCTGCCCCATTAGAGTAATTATCCTATATATGAGTATAATATGAACAGGTAGTGAGACGCAGTAATGATAATAATAGTAATAATAATGCGGTGTAAAGGTTCGTTGTTTTTCTACCGCATTTTACTATCCAACTTGGTTGTACAAATTGCAACCAAGCTGTTGAGGTAGAGAAAAATATCTCCATGTAGGACAACTGGCCAGGATATGAATCTCAAATTACCCATCATCGGCAAAACAAAATAAATAAGCCAAACATTCATTCCGCGTGTCCACAGATGAGAGTAATGTAAATTTTTTTAAATAATTTTGAAAAACAATAACCACCAAATTAACTTGATTTTTCTTTTTACACAACTATTTATCAATTCGCACTTTTTCAACTTAATATTTGATAATTGGTTGCGTGCGCTGGGCTTAACGAAGCCTTGAAAGGTGTATTTCATGTGCTAAAACCAGCTACAACTACGCAAGTCTCTTCATTCTCTCTGAACTGTCTTAGTTATATTCTGACGCATAATCTTATAAAACAATCCATTTATATATCACGAACAATTTACATTATATGTTTATAATGTTTAAACATGTTCACGCTTCAAAACACAAACACATTAACTTTATTGAACTCTTTACAAAACTCTTCAACCTTCAAACTCAGTGTAAATGTGATGATAATATTAAATAAACGGGTTTAATTAAAAAGGAGGAAAACGTTCATTACAAAAATGTAATAACAAAAGTTTTCTTTCCGAAACAACGTAGATTTTTTTTTTCTAAGGAGAGTTTTGATTGATGAAAGACATCAGACTAAGAACTTTGTAACTAATTAAAAATAATCTAATGACCTAAGAAAAAAAAGATTTTGTAGTTTGGTTATTTCTAGCACAAGTACAATAGGAAGATAAATGTTCACAGGTCGAAGAAGGTTCCATAAAATGTGCTTAAAAAGTTTTTAGATCATATTTAATAAATTTCCCCTCTTTATAATTAATATTCGTCATTATTAATGTAAATTATACTGTGACCACGTTCTTGAATCCGACCCGAGTTCAGTATAAAACGGCTCTCTTTAATGATAAATGGGTCCCGGGTTCAATAACCAGCAATGGTGAAACATGTACTTTATTTTACCACTGCATCTTAATACCTGTTCAGGTTATAAGCCTATTTACTAATTACACTAATGGGTTGGGAGAAGGAAGGCTTAATTTAGAGGATATGCTCCCGCATTTGCGTGGAGGTAGCGTGGAAAACCATTTAGGAAAACCACCCTCAGTGCACTCGATAGGTGTCGAAATATGATTTCCCCGTCTTCGTCAGTCTAGTACAACAAGTGATTAGCGCGTTAGACAACGCGGCTACCGAAGCGGGTTGTACCGTTGTTGGAAGTGAGGTTTTACCTGCCACAAGGCCACAACCACGGCCACGGTTCTGAGTTCTATAGTTGTAATTTTAGTAATCGTTCAGACTGTACGTATATTTACTAATTATGCTAATGAGGAAACTTGAATTTAGAAGAAGTATACCCCCATTTGTGTGGAGGGAGAGTGGAATGTTTTTTTAGAAAAAACCACCCTCAGTACACTCAACCAGGATTTATAACCTCGATCTTCTAGTCTTTTGCGATAGTGACGCCTTAAACCAGTGTGCTTTAACCGGCAGCCTGAAGGCTAAGCGCTCACTGAAAATGTGGCCCTCACAGTATTCTGGAGGGAAATTAAAGGGATACCCTGGCTGGCAGATGTGAAATATTTAATGATTCAAATACAAATATTTAATTAAAAAGATCTTGATTGAATTTTACTATGCATTTATTTGATTAATAAAAATATGACCCACTTCGGGGGCCACGTGGTCTAACGTGCTACTCTTGCTGGACTGCCGATGTCGGGGGGATTGAGCTTCAAATCTAGGTCGGATGTATTGAGGGTGTTTTTCCCTAAGTGGTTTACCACTCTTCCTCAACGCAAATGTGGGTACACTTACTACTAATGTAACCTTTCTGATCCCTAGAACCACTAGCGTAATTAGTACATAAACGTATAACACGAATGGGTAGTAAGACTCTGTTCTTAAAAAAATGTAAAAATACATATTTATAATGCGAAGTTGTTTTTCGAAAATTTGTGTGCGTGCATAATTCTAAATACATCTTTTTGGAAAGTAATAAACTTTTTTTTACAGTTAAATTTGAAAGATTAAAACAAACGAGAATACAAATTGTGTATACGAGTATTGAAATTAAAGGTTTATTAATTGTTATTAGTAGACCTATATTAAATTGATGGGCGTACTAAATATATCTTCGGCCCACGGTACACGGTACACGGTACTGATATTTGGCCCTTAGAATGAAACACTTTGGACCAACCTGATTTAGAACATGCAGCCAACTAAGCAGGATGTTCTATGGTTAAATTAATTTGTAAGTCGTTTGCTAATATAATCAGATGGCTCAGAAAGCTCACGTTAAGTACACCTGATATGAAGAAAGTTCTTGCATAGTTTCAGGATGGTGCTTTTGTTGTTACAGGCGAAGCTATTATTGAAGCTTGGAGCTTCAGTAGGGCTATATGTTCCCTGAGAGATTTAATTGGATCCAGAAGAGGTAGAAGATTTAATACCCGCTTGGTGGGGAAGCAGGTGAGACGGAATTCATTCTTAAGGGGGTCACCTTGGTAGGGCCTGAGCGAAAAATTGTCGCGCATAAGTTCAGCTCCAACGCAATATTTAATTATACGATGCGTTGTTTCAAATTATTATTCACACCAAAATAAAGTATAAAGATTACAAAATGGCCCTTTTTCCATATAAACCCTAAAGTTTGAGTTTTATTTATATAAAAAAATTTGTTAAAATGTAGCATTAACTAATCTCCAAAGAATTTTTAAGCATAGTTGCAGAGCAATGAAACTAGACTTGATGAAAAATAGCTCTAAATTTAGCCTTCCTCTAACAACTACCGTAATTTTTTGGTAGGGTCACAACAGAAAAACAGCGAGCTTTTCTCTTTTACATTAAGATAAGAAGTTTGGTAGTTTTCTTTCTCCCTCCTTATTCACATGATAACAGGTGGTTGTAGGTGAAGGGTGAAATTCAGTATAAGCTTTTACAGAATAGAGAATTATAGTAGTTCCAGAAAAAGACACAGACCATTGTATTTTAAGCCGTGTCGCCTGACATTGATACTTTCTCAATGACCAAGGCACCCAAATTAAGCGCGGTGTCAGTCGCTCTTTTTCTGACAAGCACACACAGGTGCTGCGCCAGGTGAGGGGTGAGGGGATGTGATTGGCCTGGACCTTCTCTCATCACCTTAACCAAATAAATAAATGATACCGTGCTCTTTCTTTCTATATTAAAATAGAGACATTTACTAAAAATTATTAAGATTTGTGAAACGAAATAATATATATTGTCACAGAAACATTCCACCAAAAAGCATAAATGAGATAATACACACTGTTGCAGAAACATTGAGAAAAGAGAAACATCTCTGCCTTCCAAAGAGGATAACACTCAATTTTATTTTTAAAGACTTCCATGAAAATTATATATATATATGTATATATATGTGTATTTATACATATTTATACATATATGTATATTTATACATATATATGTATATATATGTATATTTTCTTACAGCTTATAAACTGTTGATTTTATAAAAATATATTCCAGAAAACATTTTTAATATTAATAAAACTTTACACTATAGGTTATTTCGTATCTCAAATAGTTGCGGAGCTATGATCAAAATTAGAAACTTCTTCAAAGAAATTTTAATAAGAAAATGAGCCACCAATTTATTTGTAATCTTAAACAATCCTTGGTCACAAAATTTAAATAAAATTGTCAGAGCGTATTATGATGACATTGATTTTTTTTCTCCTTTTCTCCTTCAGTAAACTACCCTTAATGTTAGGGTTAGATAACTAATTCCAAAAATGCCTCAAGGTAACCTTATGAAAAACCTTATTTATTAATTTTCACCCAATTGGTAGAATTATTTTGGCTCTTGGCCGAGATAGAAACATAGACAGACGGCATCGCGAAAACCACTTCTTAGGCTTCAGGGGGTCATGAAACGTCAATATAATCTTGAGTTCGATTTTGTTGACGATTTCAATATTTCTCTATCTGAGGTTTCGAGAAAAATTAAAAATATCCGAAATAAAATTTTTTCAAAAAAGTCTAGCTTCTTCTACGTCACCAAAGACAAAGAGAACATAAATAAAATAATGAAAAATACTTAAAATCTAAAACTAACACCAATTATTATTATGGTATGAACCTAAAACCTTTTTGAGTTTTGGCCTAAGCCTTCCGTCATGTGTTGTAAGATCTGAGTACTCAAATAGTTATTCTGTGAGCTAATGTTATTTACGCTTGGACAGTCCAATTCTTCTTGGAAGAATCTTGGAAGAATTTGACAGCTAGAAAAGTTACTAGACATACTTTCACGTATTCATACGCCAAGTCGTATGCTCTGCAGTTGTTGCTTTAAATATATATTATATATTCCTATAAATTAACACATACGATATAGTAAAATAATATCAATTTTGGGTGCAAATAAACACTAGTCAGTTTCATAAGAATGTATATCCAAATTTCAAGTTTACTGAAGAGTTATGTATCTTTTTTTTCAATCCAGTATACCACTGGTTAACAAACGGGTAGCCTGATTTGATGGTCACGTGGATTAATAGTCAATATCATTTGGACTTGTTTGTCAGTAATGGGAGGTCGGGGTTTGAATTCCTGCCAGTTGTATTAATGGTGTATATTTTTCCTAAATTATTTCCAACCCTCCTTCTATGTAAACAAAGATATCCTTATCCTAAACTCACTTGTCGATAGCTCTAATTGGTAGTAAGACATGGTAAAAGAAAGTAATCTGATATTAATCTATTTAAGGGGAGTTTGCATCAGTTCCTTAGATATTTTAACACTAAATGTTCATCGTTACTATGAAAATAATATCACTATATTTCCTAAAAAAATGCCCATTTATACTAGCCACAACACATTCATATAATTACATTTAATATTGTTTAGTTAATATATTTTTAATTTCTCTCGACACCTCGTAGAGAAAGTATTGTGATCGTCAAACTAAAAAAAAAAAAACCAACTCGAAATTTTGATAAATGTCACGTTTCATGACATCCCAAAACAAAAAAAAAAAAAAATGTTTTCGCAATTCCGTCTGTCTTTATATTTATTTAATATTTTAACTTTCCAAACAATTTTAATCTTTTATAAAATACTGTTTATAACATACATCAAATTAAAGGGCAGCTATGGAATCAGCATTTAGGAGCTAAAACCTAGAGCACGCCTATTTTTTTTAAGGTTCTTAATTAGTTGGATGGTTTGTTGTAGACAAACAGGTTATTTTTTAAATTATGAAGTTAAATTTAACTTCCCTGCTCATAATACATATTGTATTAAAGTAGGAATGAAAATAGCTTTAAACTTTTTATCAGAAAAAGTTGCAATATAATTAAGTTATTAATTATATAAACACCCGCCTCGGTGGCGTAGTTGGCTAGCGCGCTAGTCGTGTTGAGCTCGACCGCCGAGGACGGGGAGATCGAGGTTCGAATCTCGGTCGGGTGAACTGGGGGTGGTTTTTCCTAAATGGTTTTCCACTCTCCCTCCACGCAAATGCGGGTTCACTTCCTCTAAATTCAACCCTCCCAATTCATAATCCATTAGAGTAATTAGTACTTAAGCGTATAACCCGAACGGGTAGTAAGACGCGGTGCTAAATAATAATAATAATAATAATAATAATTATATAAACTATTATATTATAACTAAATGTTAGTAAATATTCTTAAAAGCAAAAAACTGTACATACTTTGTGTAATATTTCCATTTAAAAAATAGCAATAAAAGTATTTGATGAATAATCCCCTCGTTTTTAATTAAAACAAAACGAAATTAAAATTCATATTTTCCCCTTCAGGAATTTTGAAATGAAAACATATTTTTTTTGTTACTAAACTGGTTATACACGAGACTATTGTTCTATAAAATTGTGTTCTATGCTTATCAGAGTGAATATATTAAAAATATTATAATTTTACTACTATACTTTAATATTATTAAATTAAATTAAATTCAAAATAAGTTTGATGAAGGGTTATCCTGAAAACAGATTGTTTTTATGTACATTTCTGCTAAGTTAAATACAAATTATTCAGCAAAACAATTTACAGGTAAAACCAGAATTGACATTCTGAGGTAACGAGTAGATCATATCATATTTCAAATACTATCAGAGGGATTGCTACGTCCTAGGTACTATACTTAATAGATTCCCCAGGAAACATATAAGTGCCCTATTTCCCCTCACAGACACCCCTCTCCGCTGCCATGCAATTTGTCTATCTGTTTAATGATCACTCGTCACACGCCATACCCCATTTTACTGAACTGTCAGTGCAGCATCCAGACGGCTACTTAGCTTTGGCTGTGCGCAAAACTGCACACTGTTACCCACAGAGTAATAGTATCCGTTATAATAATAATGGCTTGTCTAGACTACATCACTCGTAGCCCAGTATCGGAAAGATTAGCCAGTACTGATGTACCGTGTCACAGGGGACGCCTGAATGCTTATCGTACATCATTTTCGCGGAGGCGCTTTCCATGTCCCGAACAGATGAGAGGATGATGCTAGTGAATATAACGGGGTGAAGCCAATGCGTATCTTAACCTAACTTGAGTATAATCAACCAAACCATGGAGACAATGAAAATTATTCCCCTTTCGAGGAAAATTCCCCAGTACCAGCGGAGAATCGAGCCTGGGACTTATAGGTCAGCAGCCGCCAGCCAGGGACTCTCATCACTATACGACGAGGCCAGTTATTAGTACACGTTTATTCTAAGCTAATCATACAATAATTAATATATAGGATGAGAAAGGTAGAATAATAGAGAAAATTTACTCGAATTTGAGTAAATGGAGAGTGAGAAAACATTAAGGAAAAATCCTCCTCAGTACATCTAACCTGGGTTTGAACCTTTATCACCCCATCAACATTAATCCAATTAAATACGGGAGGGATGAGTTAGACGATGCGACGACCGATACAGTTTGCACACTTGTTTTCTGTGGTTCTATAAAATTAAGTGTACACTTTGTTTAGTCTGTAAAGTAGCAAGCTTACCTTGCGTTATTCCATTGTGGTCGTGGTTACCAACGTGTGGTACGCGTACCCTTTGAGGTATGTTCCAGGATATTCAGGGGGAAGCGAAAAAATTTGAATAGTAGCAGAAATAGCTACATATGCCAACAGTGTAAAACGAGATAAAGGTCAAAAGTCGTTAAGTCAACCTTTCTGAAGTTAATACAACGCTATGGCGAGGGGTGGTGTGGATTTTCTTAGTTATTTGACCTTGAGAAAAGTCCGCATTTGTTTCTGGTCGACCCTCTTACATTGTTTTTAAATCCCATTACTGGCCCATTTATTTCGAGTTACAACAACAAATAAATTTGAAAAAATAAAGTTAATAAAGAATTTTGCTAATATTAAAGATTACAATTAATGCACATGTGCTGCCAAGGGGTACGCAAGTGAAAAAAAGTTTGGGAACCTCTGAACTATAGTATAGCTTTCAAGATAGCGTCATAAGGCCGTAAGCAAGAACAAAGATGAGTCAAACAGGAGGGTGAATGAAAAGTTAGGGTTATTATTATTATTGTTACTAGCACCGCGTCTTACTAACCATTCAGGTTGTACGTACCTAAGCTAATGTGTAATGGTAGGGTGAGTGTGAGATGAAATGGAGGACCTACAGTTTAAAGTGGGATCCGAACCACGGTGGAGGCCTGGCATTCCACACATTCACAAGTTGTGATTAATACACGTCTCGTCAAAGGTGAAGGAAGGGTTTGGCGATCAGATAAATCTATGCCAGGACCAAGGGTCGAACCCCGGACCCCCAGCAAATAAATCCGACACTTTACCCCTAGTTTCAGGGGTGTTTATTTTAATTTAATAGGGTACGTTCGCACAGACAACCCAATAGCAAACAAATCAACGCCACTTCAATACTTAGTATTCACTTTCACTCTTTTTCTTTCTTGCATATTGTGTGGTCCATCAAGGTAAGAGCGAGGTGTACGTCTTGTTGACAGAGGGCGGTTGTCTGGAGTGGAATATAGGAACACTGTAATTTACTTGCTATGGCTTCTCAAAGTGAGATTAGGGGAAAAGGACGGGAATAAAAGCCCGTATGAAAGAACGAGCGCGGCTGAATAAAAACAGAAGGTATAGTCGAGTCAAAGTTAAGTTGATTTGTTATCTACTTTGCCACAACTCATAACATCTTCTATTTCACTCCACCTTCTTTTTCACTCAGCCTATTTTTTTAAATATTTTTTTAGCCCTATGTTTTACTACCCGTTTGGGATACACGCTTATCTACTAATTACGCTAACGGTTTTGGGATTCAGGAGTTTATATATATATATATAATATATATAGCTATAAAAGACGTGTACCAGTATCTACGTGGAGGGAGAGTGGAAAACCATTAGGAGAAAACTACCCTTAATACACCCGACCGAGATTTGAACATCGATCTGCCCGTCATCGGAAATCTAGTCTACTGCGAGAGTAGCGCGTTAGATCATTCGGCCACCGTAGTGGCCTAATTCTTTTCATTTTACGGAATAAAGAGTGGAAAGTGGAAAAAAAAAAGAAGAGCGGAAGCCTGGTCATCACTTACACAGGATAGCAAAATCTCAAACGCCAAACTTGGTTACGAATAAGTATATCTATAAAATTTATACATCCTTATAAAAGTAAATTTAAGGCATAAACTCTAAATAAATAAGTAAAGCCTTTTTATTTATTTATTTAATGCCTTAAAGTAATAATAATGATAATTAATATAAAATATATTTAATGTTGACACACTTTTGTTATATCAAATGTAATTGTTTAGGATATAGGGTCTTACATTACAAATTTTTAGCTCTAAGAAGCGGCCTTACGATCTACATCGTAATAATTGCATTGGAGTTGGTTGTTGTTGACAAGGAGTGGTTTATAATCTTTGCCGGGTGTAATGTAAATGGATTTATGCATTTGATTTTACCAATGATTCGTTTTCCATCTTGGTCTATGCTAATATTGGTAGCACTCAGATTCAGTGGTTAATAAACTTTGTATTTAACTTTCAAATAAATAAATACTAAGCCGTCATCAATCAAATATACAGTCCAATTTTCATAGGAAGGGCCTTATGACAGCTAGAAATATTACTAGCTAGATCTACTTTCACTTGATCTTATATCAATTCATGTGATCTGATATATATATATTCGTCTATATATCATAAATACCTTTAAAATGCCGATAATAGAGGGAAATGACCGCAAAAAAGTTTATATTTTCTAAAAATTTCTTCATATCAAAATCCCATTCAAAGTGGTTTCTCAAGTTTTACGCGTATGACTGTACAACCCGCGTGTCAGCACAATGTGCAGCGAGGCGTCTCATTTGTTATTCTGTGTGGGCGCCCAGAACAGGGATACGACGCCCTCCGTCTTGACGCTCATACGTCCAAACTTCCTCCCCCCACTGAAGGACAGCAGCCGGAAACTGGAGGCAAACCTAAACCTCTATATAAAAAAGAGAGAGAGAGAGAGGCTCGACTTTGCGATGCCCGTCTTCTCATTCATCTCTCATAGCGGGGAATATTGACAGTTCTGTTGGAAGAAACCTCAACGGACAGGAAAAGTTGAATTCCTCGCCAGTGTTAGGTTTGTTTCTCACTCTCGTCATACTATTTCCTTAATGCGGGTTGTATTATTTAGTTCTGAACATGAAAAGTTAGACTTGGAACTTTTTAACAAGTGTTTACTTTCTAAAATATCTCCCAAGACTGTTTTCGGATTACCCACATAGGGCGGGAAGGCTTTGGGGTGGATGCACATATGCAGGCTTAGGCATCAACATCTGTTAGTTTGATTTGTCTCCCACTAGAAAGTTGGGCCTCGAATCTGGGTGGGTGTACTGAAGATAGTTTTTTATAGGTGGTTTTCCACTTCCCTTCTAAAATTTTATTTTCCTCGTCCTACTTTATTTGTGTCTTTACGAGATGTAGGACACACAGAAAACATCAAATCCTAGCGACATTTTTGGTGAAGAAGTAATGTATAAATACTACGTGAAATTAGTTCCAATAAACCGGCATTTCATACCAAAATAAAAGAATAAATAATTAAACCAGTACCTACATTTGTGGTTACTCTCTCAATAGACTGAATTATCAGAGACTGGAAGTTCCGAGTTCAAATAACAGTCTGGTGAACTGATATTGAATGTTACAAAATAGTTTCCCACCATCGCTTATGCAAATGCGGATACATTTACTCTAAATTTAACTTCAATATTGCCTATTACATTAGAGTAGATATGCGGATAGCCTCGGTGGGTATTAGGGCAGGATAAACGAGATAACTGAGACGAGTGTATACAATTTTTAATACAGCGATGGATATTTTGGTTTAAAATATTGAGGGTGTTTAAATTATTTATGTAGCAGAGAATGTCATGAAAAAAATGTAATAATATGTATATATGTACAAATAAGTGTCGAGAAGTCAACTTTAGTTGCATATTTATCTTGGAGCTATCCTAATTCATGCATCTGTAAAACTCAACAACTGTATTGCCCTTGGCATGTGAGAACATAAAAGAAGATCTGATAATTTTATAACGATCCTACTATATATATTCCTACTATATAAATACATATACATTCCTACAATATATATATATACATTATACTACTATAAAGCCACACGGCTGACTCACTCACTCACATTAATGTTTACTCACTTCCGAATGAGCTAGAAACTTGAAATTTGGCAAACCTATAGCTTCTAGCCTGTAACTGACGGTTAAATTCCAAAAAGTTAAAAAATCTAATTTTTAAACCCCGAAAAAATGTCAAAATTGCGGAGCAACTTTAAAGTCGGTGCGGACCTTTCTTTGGAGGTCTCTTGTGGCTTAACGGTAAGACCTATCAAAAAACGAATTGCACCAGCAGCTACGGATTTGGCGAGATACACAAGTTTGGTCCTATTAATTTTTGTCGTATCTCCATCGGTTATACCTTAGATAGAGCAAGATTTTTTGCTTTTTGGTAAGTTTTGCACATTTTCAACACATTTTTTAATTTTTTAACACACTTATGGGACAGCTAGAATCATAAATTTTGTCAGTCATATTGGCGCATTCAATTGCCATAAGCGCACCAAATTTTATGATTCTAGCTACCTATAAGTATGGAGAAACTAAAATAATGTGTAAAAAATACAATACAATACCGGTAACTTTAAGTTGTTACGTTCAAAACAACACTGGAATTACATTGGTTTACATCCACTTTCAAAGAAAACTCACGGGGGGGTTTGAGGGTGGAGCCCACAACGAACAAAGCAAATATATAGACAAACATATATATGATAGGATGGTAAAATACAAACACACATATTATTAGATCAATATTATTAGCATTATATTGTTAATATAAATTCATTGTGTTTTAAGCGTGTGAAATTAATAACAGAGAGGGACATGACTTCCAGTGTCATCGCCTTTATTGAGAATGTCACCCGCTCTGGTGGTACAGAGCGTGCGTTAGCCAGGGTACACGTGTGTAGTTTGTCTACATGTCGTACCCGTAATGAGAGGATGTGATTATAGTGAATATGAAGATGTGAGCCAGTACGAGTTTTAAACCTAGCCTAAGTCTAATTCAGCAGCTCCAGGTGACTGTTGGGATCATTCCTATTATGATAAATATACCCTAGCTACCAGCTGGGAATCGAACCCGTAACCCTATGTTCATAGCCAGGTGCACTGACCACTACACCACGGGACCGGATATTCATAATTATTGATAATATTCATCAAAATTGACAAATGTAGAGCACTTAACTATATGTATGAATATATGAAAGTTGTTTAAGTAGCTTGGTAGATCTAATATAGTGATTTTCATAGAAGAATCCAATAATTATACCTAGTGAGTTTCAAAGTTACAGTCAATTTTTTTTCACCACGTATTTTTGCCCACTTGGGGTGTAGGACTAAAATATATCAGTCAATCCAATATGGTAGGGATAGAGGAGGTATAATTTAGAGTAAATTTACCCACATTTATGTGAAGGGCAATTGAAAAACAATTTGGGTAAAGCACTCGCAGTAAACTTGACCCAGATCCAAACCCCGACCAGCTCGTCACCAGTAAAATATATTCTATAAACTGATAATTAGTACCTAGACATGGAGATCAAAACCGGGACTTTATTTTTTATATTTTAAGATGCGGCTATAGCCGTACTTTACATCTAAATTAGTTAACCCACTTCGGTGGCTGCATGGTCTAAGGCGCTACTTTTGCAGTAAACTAGACTGCCTATGTCAAGGAGGTAGGGGCTCGAATCTCGGTCAGCTTAACTAAGGTTTTTTTCTAAAATGATTTTCCACTCTCACTCCATGAAAATGTGAGTACACTTCCTCTAATTATAACCTTACTAATCCTGAAAAACACTGGTGTGATTAGTACCTACATAAGCGTAAAACCCAAATGGCTAGTAAGACGCGGTACTAAAAAACTTATATAAATATAGTAGCTTGACTATTTCATTCGTTAGACTAAATGAGCCAGGCATTTATACCACGTGACCACTGGCGTGAGCTGAAATCCGTTTAAATTTTGTATTTCGATAAAATCTTTATCGTAACACATGTACAGTACATACATTTTATTTAACGAGGGCTGGGTTTACCAAATCAAAACTGAAATGATTGGCTCAGTGATTAAACAATATAAAAACCATCCCAATAAAAACCTAGTAACTTATGTATTAGGGAAAAAGAAGAGCCATAACAAATCCTTTAATACATCCTAAGTCCTGTCCGGTCGCTGCATCCCATCCCTCCAAGCAACATTTTATTACTCCATCAATCTTGCCCAGCTTGACATTACCTCCCAACCCCTCTACAAATCCCCAAGTCACATGTCACACAATACAAAATGTCTGGGGATGACATAGCTCCCGACAATTGTAAACTTATTTTCTTCTATTACCCACTAGTGGCCTGAGAAGAGAATTCCGGGAATTTTTTTTTATATTTTTTCTCCTTCCCAGTCACAAGCCAAAACGTTTCTAGATCCCTCCACCCTCTTCCTTCCTTTCACCAACGTATTCAACGCTCTTTCTTCTTCTAGCCTCAGCCGTAGTCACAAGTATTAGATGCCCGTCTGCGCTGACATGTTTGTTCAACTGACGCAGAGTAGCAGCAATAAATATATCAAGTAAACTCAATAACGTGGCTCGATATAAATACTGGTACCGAAAGAAACAAGCACCAACAATACCTAAATTGTGTATGCGTGTGTGTGTGTGTGTGTGTGCCATTTCATTTAAGTGTTTTTTTTATGATCTAAACTTTTTAGATTATCTACAACTAAATGACGGTACGGAATATAAATAAATAATATATTATTAATGTGAGGTTGAATACTTGTAGAAAGATTGAAATTGAAAATTCCCAGTATTTGGAATCGAGAATCCAAAATTATATTTAAAAATTTAAAAATCGGAAGCGAGAATAATAAAGAACATGGAAATTCTTTTATATATATATATATATATATATATAATAAGGTTCATGACATTTTTATGACGTCATGATTTTTATTTGTCTTGATTACTATTTTTTAAATTTTAAATAAATATTTCAAATGTATATGTTGAGGAATTAGAATCGATTATCTAATAGTTTAAGTTAAAATTTAAAATTAGGAAAGGAGAATAATAAATAAAGATCATGGCAGTTCTAATATATATATATATTTATATATACTTTTAAATAGGTAATGATTATTATTTTTCTCAATTCCTATTTTTAAATCTTCCCCATGAATCTTAGATTCTCGATTATGATTCCTCAACATTTACATCTGAAATATTTTTTCAAACATCCAACCTCACATTAATAATATGTTTTTTTATTTATATACTATTTTGTTATGTGGTTGGGTAAAATAACAATCATGTATAGTAAAAAACAAATAAAATAAAACAAAACGTCATATTTAATTTGTACAAGTTCACTAGAACATTCAAAGTCATGTTGAGTAAAAGTCAAAAGGATTGATAATGTTCACAACGAAAAATTAACCAATTATAAATATTTCTGTTCCGTTCAAAGCTTAGAGCTTTAATTTATGAGAGATAATAATGATATAATGAGAATTGTAATTTTTGGATTGATTCTTAATTCTTACAATACCACATATATATTATATTTAATTTAGTTTATTTATGTTATTTAGTTCAAGAAAGGATATAATATATATATATATATCCTTTTTTCAACTAAATTATTTATTATTTATTTAAAAATCAAGGATTATTAACGTATATGGATGAGAACATTAATCGTATTAGCGTGGATAGAGGATGAAAAATTCCATACAGATAATAATTCGTTGTTCTCTATAAATTTATCTTTTTATATATTACTCACTTTGCATAATTTCGTATTAGTTTTTTTCAGTACGATATTAAAATCCCTTTGTTCAAAATTAAATAACTTAATTTATGTAAACTAATTTAATAAAGTAGGTTTTCTAATTAATTTTAATTAGGAGTGCGGTTGTCTGCTTGACTCTTGAGTCAATATATTGGAGCAGGTTTTTCAGCCGGTTGTTTTATAGGGATACATTTTACTGCAATATTATTTCCCGAATTCATTCCAAACAAAAAAAAAGTTTATTCATTTAAACTTTACTCTTCCCTTGAATTTGTTTGTCTAATTTTTTTAATAGTTAAATCAAAATATTAAATAATAAATTGATACATTAATAGAAACCAAACTCAATTTCTGTACCTAGGGATTTGATTCAACATAGGTAGATGTTAAGAATTTATGATTATAGATAACTAATAATACAATTTTTTACTTTAAAAAATATTTAATATTAAATAAGTTTACTAATAACCTATTTTTAAATTTTTTTAAATTTTTAGAAAATAGCCTTTAAGATTTAGTTCAAAATGGGTGTCTGGATTTTTTTTATGATTTATAAAAATAAATTTACAAATATAAATAATTTGAGTTTTTTTTACAAATAGATAACTCTTGAAAATTTGAAATTTATAAAAGCTATATAAACAATTTTGATTTAAAATTTAAATATATGAAGAGTGTTTATTATGATCACTAATATTATATGTTTGTTTTTCTGAAGAAACCCTATTTTTGAAAATTTTGTTCCAAGCTATAATACACTATACGGTAAAGTTTGTATGATTGTGTCGTACTATTATTTATTTTAACAATGTATCCAAATTTTCGTGGTGGAAGAGTATAAAACAATTTTGGAAAAACGCTCTCAGTACAATTGACCGGGATTCGAACCCCAATCTCCCTGTCATTGGCAGTCTATTCCAACACGCTAGTGACGCCTTACACCACACAGCCACCGAAGCAGGTCAGTCGAATATTGACCCATTTACTAAAAATGTATTTAATTCTAAGTCACCGATAGTTACTATGGATCAAATATATCCATGTTCAATACATTTTTATCAAGGTCAGTGGCGCACCCTGAGGATTGAAATAGGGGAAGGGAGTAAATTGGCGTATTTTTTTCTCCTAGTATTGCAAATGATTGGAACTTAGTGTTAAACCATACGAAGTAAGACTATAACAAGGATAACTAAAGATGCATTAAATATTTACGTACAATTTTAAGGACAGGCTTGCGACATAATATTTAAAAAGTATTCTGCTACACACTATATTATTATTATTATTATTATCATTATTATTAGCACCGCGTCTTACTACCCGTTTGGGCTATACGCACTTACGCTAATGTGCAATGTTAGGGTGACTGTGAGATTAAATGGAGGACCCACAGTTTAACGTGGAATCCGAACCACGGTGGAGGCCTGGCATTCCTCACATTCACAAGTTGTGATTAATACAAGTCTTGTCAGAGGTGAAGGAAGGGTTTGGCATTCAGATAAATCTGTGCCGGGACCGAGGATTGAACTCCGGTTCCCCAACATAGAAGTCTGACACCTTACCCCTAGACCTCAAGGTCACCGCTACACACTATAAAAACATTCTCTAAAACTATCAATTAATAAAGTACATTAATAATAGATTCGATAAGTTGTAGCCCATTTAAACTGGACACATTGTCTAAGCTGTCACTCTTCCAATAGACTGGACTTTCATTGACAAGAAGATCGGGAGTCGAATCCCGGTCGGGTGTACTGAGGTTGATTTTTCCTAAATTTCTTTCCAAGAAAATGCGTGTACATTTACTCTAAATTTAACCTCTCTTATCTATAATCTAAAAATGTATATATGTTGATATCTCAAACAAGTATTAAGATGCTGTTCACACACACACACATCCAAAATATACTTTTAACCCTCCTCAAAAAGTATATTTTTGGTTGTGCCACTGATTAAAGCCGGTCCCTTGAGAGATAAATTCACACCAGTGTAACTGCTATATCGACCCTCCTGGTCGCATTACAACTTGTATATATTCTGTGTACAAGAGCAGAAGCAAATATTTGAGAGTCAATGTCACGGAGAAACTCCACCTGAACTCTAAATGCCCGGTCATCAGTCGGCGAAGGTGGCTAGATAATGGCTAGTATTCTCTGCCTCTCACAGCGGAGGCCCCACGATAAACATTGACGACTCCAACAGAGAGAGCGTTGGCCTAAATTATACGTCGAACGTTTAGAGGCGTTCCCTTGGTGGACATAACAGTAGTGCCAACACATATGGTAAACAGCGACAGCACGAAGGGAATTTGTTTGCCAATGATACGGTCTGCAGAGCTATTTTGCTCGACAGAAGTATGGTGGTAAATAAAAGGATGCATCAAACATTTTAGGAATGTTCTAAAAAGATCTGGGCTCTATTAAAAATATAATATATAATATTTTTATAATGTTAATAATAACGTTCGTTGTAAAAACCATGTGCTATATTTACTTATACATGATTATAAAATACCCAGCTACAATAAGAATAGTATAACCTATTTTTAATTTTAGCACCGCGTCTTACTACCCGTTCGGGTTGTACGCTTAAGTACTAATTACACTAATGGATTAGGAAATGGGAAGGTTGAATTTAGAGGAAGTGAACCCGCATTTGCGTGGAGGGAGAGTGGAAAACCGTTTAGGAAAAACCACCCCCAGTTCACCCGACCAAGATTCGAACCTCGATCTCCCCGTCCTTGGTGGTCTGACTCAACACGACTAGCGCGTTAGCCAACTACGCCACCGAGGCGGGTTATAACCTACTATAGCATAGCAATATTTCAAATTATCTATATGTAAAAAAAATATTTTATAAGGCATAATATTAATTAAATTTAAGTTAAATCTGAAATTAAATAATATTATATTAAAATAAAGATTTATTTTGGTTAATGTAATATTTTAAATTTGTAAAACCGTTTGTTTCCCGAGTTTTACACAGAAAAAAAAACTCAAAGGAAATTAAGTTAAATGTTCGTAGCTTTACTCAAAAATAAATCGTTTGAACAATTTTTTCTTGAATACAGCTTTGAATGTTTTAACAAGTTATTGTGGTTTTTTTTTTAGTTTTAGACCTAATTTAAATTGAAATTATAAACACGTTTCGTGAAAAGTAACTAAAGCCTGGTATGTAATTGCTATTTATATTTTTAAAAATATATAATTGAGTTCTTTTTAATGATTCATTTTATTCAAATGTTATAATATGGGACAAGCATTGGAAATTATGTTATCAAGTGCACAATTTTGTTATTTAAGATAATGTTTAAGTAAACCATCCCATTTGAGCGATATTCAGATACTTAACCCCAAAAAGTACCCGAGCACCCGTTGCAGACAATTAGATATATCGCATTAATTCATATATACTTTTTCTTTCAAAACATAGTTCAAGCCAAAATGGAAGCGGGACATAATAATTTAAAGCCCATTGTTGAAAAATAAATGTACTAAAAGGTAAAATTAGTTATTTGTCACAGTAATGATATTAAGGTTAATGGATAGAAACAATTTTAATAGACACAACAGAAAATATTAAGATAAATTAGAAATGATTTAATGATTTAGAAACTTCAAAACTGCCATTCTTATAAGAACGACTTTTTTTAGCACCGCATCTTACTACCCATTCGGGTTATACGCTTATTTACTAACTACACTCATGGTTTTAGGGGTTAGGAAAGTTATATTTATAGGAAGTGTACCCGCATTTGCGTGGAGGTAGTTTGGAAAACCATTTTGGAAAAACTACCCTTCATACACCCAGCCGAGATTCGAACTTTGATCTCCCCGTAATCGACAATCTAGTCTATTGCGAGAGTGACGCGTTAGACCATGCGGCCACCGAGGCGGGTTAGAATGACTTTAATGTGAGGATATTTCCCTTAAAGTAAGCGGTGTCTTTAAACATTAATTTCACATACCACTCAATAGAGTTTAAATCATGTTGAAAGCGATCCCTGAAAATTCTACAAATGTTTGTATTCTACTTTCAAAATCCATAATAAGAGCTAAAAAAAAAAGTGAATAGCAACAGGTTGAAAAAAACTTCATCAGAACAAGAAGCACCAAGATGAAGGACAGCTGTCGTCTCATTGCCTTGCCTTCAGTTCATTTCACACACAGATTAAATCTGAAATATTCAACACCAGATTCAAAGGAAGCGCTTGGGGAGGGAGTGGAAATTTAGTATATTACGGTGCATACCATTGGTTTATCGACTTTAGTGGGCTTCAGGGTAAAATTCTCGCCTTAAAACACGATGTTCACGGGTTCAAAACCAGCCGAGGTTGACAGATTTTTCTTGAGCGATAAAAATCTTGAGCACAATTTCCTTCGGATGGGAAGAAAGGCCGTCGGTCCCATATCGATTGTGGTGAGTAAAAGAACCCTGGAGTGTATGTGAAAATACCTATCTCAGCAAAAATTGGTAAACTCTTTAATACTCGCTCATAGAAGTTTGATGTGGAATACAACGGGGAAACCACCCCATTTCCTGGATTCCCCTAGTAAATGGTATTTCTAGCAGATGGTGCAGGCAGCATTAACCAGCTGAAGGGCCGAGTGCCCGCTCAGCTCCGGATGGATATAAATCACAACAAACCAACATTCAGGTTAGTGACGTAAGAAGACCTATCAGTTTAGTAATACCCGGTGCACCACCTTACGTAGTGTGCTGATGGTTTGATTTAGAATCGACCAAAAGTTCTCAGAAATGTTGAATATAATAATTGATAAAAATACCCTCTATCAGTCAAGATAATTTAAGCGAGATGTTTCACGGATATATGAAAATAATAATCATAACACGCTTTAGCGGCTGCAAGGTCAAGCGCGCTACTCTCGCAGTAGACTAGACTGTTGATGACGTGGAGATCGAGGTTTGAATCTAGGCCGGGTGTACAGAAGATGGTTTCTCCAAAATAGTTTTTCACTCTCCCTCCACGCAAATGTGGGTAAACTTACTCCTCACATCTTAATCCCTTACAAATTATAGTAATTAGTTTATATGCATATGAACCAAATGAGTACAAAGACGTGGTGACAAACATTTTTTTGTTTATAAAACTGTTTTTACATTTTACCAAACATACAATAGTAAATTAAGTTTTGAAATAAATATAAAAGTGTGGGATACTACACAGCATAGTCAAAGATCGTGTGAAGTATCTTCTTACCGAGCCCGATGAAACATTAATTTTCAGTCGGTCATCTAGATGAAACGAAACACATTATTTGATGTTGTGCCGTTTGTTTAGCAGTTTTTTTTTTAAATGGCCTGTTTTTGTCCTATCCAAGAATTAATTAACTCTCTCTTCTCGCCCGTCCGCAAATCACATTCACATCCACATCAAATCTGAGTCTCAGCCAGTAACATTGAATAAACCATAATGCACATTGTGGAAGTAGCTGGGAGGATATGTACGAACTGATTTTTAAAATGGAACTTTAAAAAAGAATGGAAAATACCTAGATCATGTACCCTACACTTACCCTAAAAGGAAACAAGCGTACATTACATGGTTCGACAATGTTGTTGTATTCAAGTTACAAGTGGATGTAAACTAATGTAATTCCAGCGTTGTTTTGAACGTAACAACTTAAAGTTACCCGTATTCTATTGTATTTTTAACACATTATTTTAGTTTATCCATACTTATAGGGCAGCTAGAATTATCAAATTGGGCACGCTTATGTTAATTGGATGTGCCAATTTGCCTGACAAATTTTATGATTCTAGCTGTCCCATAAATGTGTCAGAAAATTAAAAAATTTGTGGAAAATGTGCAAAATTTATCTAAAATCAAAAAATCTTGCTCTATCTAAGGTATAACCGATGGAGATACGACAAAAATTAATAGGACCAAAATTGTGTATCTCGCCAAATCCGTAGCTGCTGGTGCAATTCTTTTTTGATAGGTTTTACCGTTTAGCCACAAGAGATCTCCAAAGAAAGGTCCACACTGACTATAAAGTTGCTCGACATTTTGAATTTTTTTCGGGTGTTAAAAATTAGATTTTTTAACTTTTTGGAATTTTCCCGTCGGTTACAAGCTAGAAGCTATAAGTTTGTCAAACTTCAAGTTTCTAGCTCATCTGGAAGTGGGTAAACATTAATGTCAGTGAGTGAGTGAGTGAGTCAGTCAGCCGTGTGTCCTTGTAGTAGTATAATATAATAGCCTTAGTTTCGTCATTAAAGGTAAGACTATCACCATTAGGTGTTAATGGAGTGTATTAACATAATATTTTGTTATAACCTCGTTTTACTACCGTTTTAAGTCATACGTATATGTGCTAATCACTTTATTGGAGTAGGGATGAGGAAGGAATCATTTTAGAGGTAATCTACCCGCATTTGCGTTGAAGGATAGTGGGAAACTATTTAGGAAAAAACACCCTCAGTAGAGCCGACCGGAATTTTAACCCCGATCTTCTCGTCATCAGCATGCATCATCTAAGCTAGCTGATTGAATAGTGACGAGACTCTGCATCGCTAGTGAATACGAAACGGGTCAAGAAGGCCTCGCTATTGCTCATCGACCTAGCGATTCCTAGTAGCCCCCTCTAGATACCTTGATTATTTTTCCTTGCCTTATACGGAGATGTTTTGGAATCTAAGCTCCTTATTGGTCCTTCCTAATTCACAAGACTACTAATTGTTTTCGAGTCATTGAAATGTATTTTGTCACGGTATTTATAGGGGAGTTTGGGTAGCTCAGACATACTCGGCTCTGCACGGCAAGGGGCTGCGCTCTGCTCTGGTACACCCATTACTCATTTACAAATTTATCTTTCAGACTTAAAAAAACTTTTATTAACTTTTTTTTACTCATCAATATTCATCTAGTTTTAAACTCGTTGACCTTCTGGTCATTATACATATATACACTTTAATACACTATATATAAAAATTGTATTAAAGTGGCTGTTCAAATTTAAATAAATTATAAATGTGTACCTTAAATTTAGTTTAATTTCGTTTAGATAACGAGTTCTGGTGCTTTAAATATCTTTCTTGCTCTTCGTTTGAAGATGTCTCGTTTACATATAAATTCAACTAAATCCTTAGGGATCGATTCAATTCTTGTACATTACAGCAGTTGATAAATTTAAATTATTGAAATTTATTTTAATTAAATATATTATTATTGTGGTTTCGTTTATATACCTAATGCTTGTTACATTAATCTTTCTTAGACATTGTTTTGAAGATTTTCTGTTTAAAACTTAACTAATTGTAGGGTTAGTTTATCAGGTATTTATCAGTGTGACCAAATTCAATTTAACTGGTCTGCTTTTTACTTTAGTTCTGTTATTGTTTTCTGGCTAGTGGGGCTATACTGGGACCATGTTCACTCACTGAGCTTACGCTCTTTATTTATGTGACTATAACATTTTATGTTCCTATATATATATATATATATATATATTTTATGGTATTCCTTTGAATATATATATTGTCTTATTAAATAAAATTTTACTGGTCCACTGAATTGTTATCTTATTATTATTGTGGTACAGTTTGTATAATTAATAGAAAAATAGTTCAGACAGAAAGATTTTACAACGAGTAGGAGTGTTCTGTATTGCACTGTACATCAACTTGTCCTGTGGGCCTTTCTGTTTGAACTAAAGCCCCTAACGTTTAAATTTCATGCAAAGAAAAAAGTCGCACAAATCAGAGGGATACTTCGCTTACTGCGAGGAATTACTTTTTTATGTTTTAAATTAAATTACAGGTTGCTTGTTCTTAGTTATGAAAGAGGATTTGTTATAACTCCAGATTAATGTAAGGTTTCTTAGTTCAAGATATCGATATTTCTACAGAGGACCAATGAATGTTCCAAGATTTAAACCGGGGTTTCTGTTTCGCCGACATATTTTGCCAGCCAGATTTTCTCCAAGCAAAGTGTGAAGGTTACAGTGCGCGTGAATAAAATATTTATTCATAAATGATAAATATGTTATTCACGCGCACTTTAACTTTCACACTTTGATTTAATATTTGAGATGAATTTCTCTGGTAGGAATGACAGACAACAAGCGTGAACTGCTTCATTTTCATCGCGTCACATGCGTCTCTTGCACGTCACATGCTATCTTGCACGTCACATGCTATCTTGAATGTTACTTGTGGCTTTTGTACAAGTTCGTCATTTCAGTGGTGAGGTAACAGGGAGAAGGGATAATCAGGATCTCAATATTTATCTTCATAATATTCCCATCTATGAGATGTCTTCAAATTTAAAGTTGTATACAAATAACCTTTGGACGTTGGACTATCTGGATGACCATATTCAACCAGAGTTCTCTTACATCACTTAGATACAGTTAAAATATGTTTCTCTCAATGTCTTGTAATGGAGTGACTTTCACATTAATAGTATATGCTGAAGAAGATATTTCTAATAAAAGAAAGCTATATATTTGATCAAGTTTTTGATAAAACTTTGAAGTATAATCAATGCAGGTTTTGTAGTATGAGCCGTGTTCTGTTTTATGTGGTTCACCATATATTCCATACATGCTGATGTATTTACTACGCTCATTTTATGTAGTATATATAGTAACAGTGGGTCTATTTATCATTTAAGAACTATCTATTATCGTCTGTCTGTCATACTCGAGAGAAATAGAACGCTTTTGTTTTGTCAAATCAAAGTGAAACGAACGATTTAACGACTTGTCTTTCCAAATTTAATGTTTTGACAAAATAAATGTTTCACCGCAGTTAAATATTTCAATTTATTAGTCAAGCTATAATAGTATATATATTTTATATACAATCCTTTATTTACGGCCTTAGTAAAAATAATGGCTAACCACTAACTAGATATTTTTACACAGAAGCGCTTTGAATTATATGAAAAAAATCCATAAATCAGAAAAATAATAGTTTTTATGGCTTTGTATTAAGTCATTAATATGTTACCCATCCATAGGGTTTAATGTTCAATATTTAGCTTTAAGTTTAAAGGTTGAATCATATTATACACACAATACACATAAATTGTGTTGCTTACCATGGTAGTGTTTTCTGATAAGAAAATTGCTGGAGAAGAACTTGAATGTCCGGTATGTCATCATGCTCAAGATGAATCACTTCTAAATTATCGTTCGAGAGAGATTTAACAATATTTAATAAAGATTAGGCAATTTAATGCTCTATTAAAAAGAAATATAACTTGCATGAATTAAAATTCAAGGGAAATAGTTTTTCCAAAGTAAACCTAATTGTTTGCATAAAAAAGTAGTAGGTCTTGACTTGAATAAATTTGAACTTCAATCACTATTTTTGGATGTATTTGTTTGTTAAATTGGTTTATAGTCATGATCACGTCATGTGTAATCTATTTAATTATTTACATCACTGTGTCTATCTTAACTTTCTGGTAAATTTCCCATTCAACCTGCTGAAGTGACTCACTCAATAAGGCTAACCATTATTTTTCCATTAAGCCCTCATTTCATGTGTACACCCAACACGTGAAATTGGCCATTAAATGAATTGGACAGATGTCTGCTCATTAGGTGAACTGATTTCTTCGACTACCTATTTCACAGACTGGGTAAAAGTTTGTCCGGTTCGTGAATCGGTTAGCACTTGTGCTGTCCGGTTGATGGACTGGAGAGTCAATTTAATTTACCACCGCGTCTTAATACCCGTTAGGGTTATACGCTTGTACTAATTACTCTAATGGGTTAGGAATAGGGAAGGTTGAATTTAGAGGAAGTGAAAGCGCATTTTCATGGAGGGAGAGTGGAAAACTATTTAGGGAAAACCACCCCCAGTTCATCCGATTGAGATTCGAACCTCGATCTTCCCGTCCTCGGCAGTTCAGATCAACACGAAACCAGCGCACTAGCTAACTACGCCACCGAGGTGGATGACTGGATAGTTCATGATTTGGTAAACTTCAAGTACTACCCGTTTTATGAACAGGACGAGTTTTTTGTCAATAGACAAGGGAAGGATAGGTTTAGTCCAAACCTTTAATAGTTTTTTAGTAGAAGGTTAGATTAGATTAAATTATAATTCATATCCGAAAAAATTTCAGTTATGCTTGTAATAGATAGGAACATAATTTCCAATTCATGAAATGGGCAAGAGTTCATGCAATTTTTGCCCAGTTCTTGAAATCGTCATGAGGAACATTCACGAAAATTAAAAGAAATTTGCTAGATTCGTGAAAATATAAGTTTCACTAATGGGATGTAGCTTTATACACTAAAACATTGGGGTTTGCTGTGAATACTAAAGTATGTGTAGTCCATTTTTTACCACCATGTCTCACTGGTTGCCTGCGCTACACGCATTTAGTGGCACTAACGAGGTTGAAAGAAGTTAGGTAGAATTATTGAAAGGAGACTTACCTGAACTTTTGTGGAGGGAGTGTATGAAACAATTTAGGAACAACCACCTTGAGCAAACTCAGCTAGGATTGGAACCTTGACCCTTGGGTCAGAGATACGCCACACTAGATGAGCTCGATCTTTTAGTCCGCACACCTATTGAAGTGCCTTTTAAAATAACTGTTTTAATAATTTTTACAGCAATAGAATACCTTAACCTTTGATTATTCAATATTTAATAAAATTGGGGACCCACTTTTGTGGCCACATGGTATAAGGTGTCAATCTACCGGTAGATTAGTCTGCTAATGATGGGGAGATTTGGATTCGATTCCTGGTCAGGTGTACAGAGGGTGGTTCTTTCCAAATGGTTTTACACTCTCTCTCCCCTCGCAAATTAGGATACACTTCCTCTGAATTTTACATCCTCATACCTAAAATATTAGAGTAATTAGTACATATGTGAATAAGCCAAACGGGTAGTAAGATGTGGTATGCTAAAACAAGGCTAACAAAATATGTTTGATTTAATACCATTAATATAACCTCTTGTGGAGTAAACCCTACAATGCTCTGCACAAACGTTTTCAAGCTTACAAATAGAATGAGTTAATTTAAAACGACGTGTAACAAATGCATTTTAATTTTTTTTATCTTTTTGAGGTCATATATTCTATCTCTTGATCTCTTTTATTTATTTAAATTTCAATTTGGTCGTTTGGTAGAACGGCTATGAATAAAGTATAGCTCAGGTAGCTTGGATTGAAAACCGCTTATATCCAAAGCATCTCTAAGCTTTCCGATGATACAATTATATACTTATTATATAGTGTTACTATTATGCCATTTACAATGAACCAACTAAATATTTGCTATCAATGAAATATAACTAACACAGTCCCTCATGTAATAGTAAATGTTATTAACTTAAATGGTAGTAATGTCTCCCTTATTTGATTAGCCTTTTTTTTTATAGCTGCAACAAATTTACAAGAGTTGTTAGCAGCTAGTAGAAAAAACGTATATTAGAAAATAATATAGACCCTATTAGTAAAATGTACGAGTCTTGCAAAATAATACATCTGTTTTTCTAAATAATCACATCCATAACAAAAATTTCATTTTTATTGAAACTAGGTTGATCAAGTTGTATTAAATTAACGTGAAAGACATAAATTTATAATACAATATAAAATATATGCACAGTATTTGAATCATATTTGAAAAATTATGGTAATATTAGTTACAAGTTAAAATACATTATAAATTAGGAATGTCTTGAAGTTATACAAACATCTAAAACAGTCATTAACACATTAAAATTGTAGAAGTTTGAGTCAGATTAAGCTTAAAACTATGTTTTTAAAACAAAAGATGATGTGATCAATCAATTTCGTATGTCTTTGTTAATTTGAATAAATGATTGAACATGATATTAAATTTGAAAAAAATATAAAAATTGAATTCCTTTCTTATCTGTATTTCCCTGTTCCTTGGTTACTGCTGAAAGTGCTGCAACGTTACTTATACGACATGTTTCGATGTTACGACGGAATCATCCTCAGGTCTGATGAAAAAAGAAAATATATTAGACTTGAGGATGATGCCGTCGTAGCATCGAAACATGTCGTATAAGTAACGTTGCAGCACTTTCAGCAGTAACCAAGGAACAGGGAAATACAGATAAGAAAGGAATTCAATTTTTATATTTTTCAAATTTAATATCTTGTTCAATCAATTATTCAAATTAACAAAGACATACGAAATTGCTTGATCACATCATCCTTTGTTTTAAAAACATAATTTTAAGCTTAATCTGACTCAAACTTCTACAATTTTAATGTTTTAATGAATTTTTTAGATGTTTGTATAACTTCAAGACATTCCTAATCTATAAAGTATTTTAACTTTTAACTAATATTACCAATCTTTTTCAAATATCATTCAAATATTGTGCATATATTTTATATTGTATTATACATTTATGTCTTTCACGTTAATTTAATACAACTTGCTCAACCTAGTTTCAATAAAAATGAAATTTTTGTTATAAATATTCCTAAACGTTCCTTACTAAACAATTTAAAATGTTTTTTCATAAATAATCACATGTGAAAATACAAGCGCTAAAAATTATTTTGTCGAATGCCCTTTAATTATTAGCAGTGTATCAAATTATATATGTGAAACGAATCAATAAGGTATTCAATTAAGTCTGTATTAACCCTATTAAATTGTTGGCTAACTTAATTTAGATTTGAAATTAGGTTTATGTGATTTCCATCCCCATCCCTATCCACACTCCCCTCCCTCCAAACAAAAGCGAAACAATTTGTATGAGAATAAATTAACAAAATAACATGTGAACAGTAAACAAATAAATGGTATGGCGGCGCACAGAAAAGATTTTCTCTCACTTTTTTCTTAAAATAGACATTTACTAAAAACTCTTTAAGATTTGTGAAACGAAATAATAGATTTATTCATTGTTGTAAAAACACTACACCAAAGACCACCAATGAAATAATATACACTGCTACTTACTTCCTCTATGGAATTAAGAACTAGGAATACTATTATAGAGAAATTAAGAAAATAAATATCTTTATCTACCAAAGAGCATAAGAATCAAATTCATTTTCAAAGATATGAATTAAAAATAATTTATATTTTCTTAAATTTCTGAAATTTTCAAATAAAATATTGTTATATTTAATATTACTATTATTTTACCATGATAAGTTATTTTGTATTTTGTAGTTGCGGAGAAATGATCAAAATTGGAAAACTTCCTCATACAAACTACCCTTATAGTCATTTTAATAAGTAAATGAGAGTTGCCATCTTGTTTATAGTGATAAATAGTGTCTATATATAAAATTTAATCAAAATCATTAAAGAGAATTTTGAGAAAATCGATTTTCTCTTTTTGCCCTTCAGTATACTACACTTAATTTTGGGTTAAATGTCTAATTTCAAAAATACTCCACGGGGAACCTTATGAAAACCCCAGATACCAAGTTTGAGCCCAATCGGTAAAATAGTTTTGGCTCAGCCCGAGGCACACACAGACAGACAGTATTGCAAAGGCCTCTTTTTTTGTTTCGGGGGGTCATGAACCGTCGACATTAAATTTTATCAAAATCTCGAGCTAGAATTTTTTGACGATCACAATACTTTCTCCCCAAGGTGTTGACTAAAAGTAATTTATTGTAATAACTTGAATTGCAACATAAATTTAGAGCAAACCTTTTTAAAAATGTGTCTTTATGTTTGTTAGCCATAAAATGTGTCAAATATTGTTATTAAAATATTCCAAAATGCATTTTTACTTTAGGGAAAGAGTGTTTTAATTATTAATTCTGTACAATGTCATAATTTCAACAAATTTTATCTTTAAAAAATTGTCATGTTTCACAATATCAGAAGATATTATTCGAAACATTTTAAAATATATATATATATGAACACATATTTAAAAAATATATTAATAAATTTGATATCTTTATCCATGCAATCTCAAAAGATTGGTAAAAAGATTACCTTATCTCAGACATATTTATTTATCAAATCAACTATCAAACAGTAAGTTGAACAAAAACATGAATGAGTTGAGGATTTTCGAAGAAACAGCGCATATGTTTTGAGGATGTATAAATCAATAGTTTGCCCATAAGCAACTATTTATTTTAAACTATGCTCAACAATAAATAACTAAACTAACCTATCATTTGTTTCCAAAATTAATTTTTAAATTGTAAATAGCAAGATTTTGCATGTCCTAATATAAAGAGGCTTAGTAACTGGGAAGAAAACCATTTGAACAGTTTCATTCAAACAATTTTGAGCCAAGTATAATAGGAACAAGAACCCCGATTTAAACAAAACTTGTTGTAGGCTGATTAACAATGTGGTTCGATCCCAGTCGAGCTTACTGATGGTGTTTTTTCCTAAACGTATTCCCACTCTCCATGCAAATTTAGTCTATAAGCGTAAAACCCGAATGTATAGTAAGACACGGTGCTAAAAACAAAAAAAACTACGCCAATGAGTTGCGATAAAGAAGGTAGAATTTAGAAGAAATTTAACTGAAATTTCGAGTTGAAACAGTGATAACTATTTAAGCAAAAACACCCTCAGTATATCTAGCTGGAGTTTGAGACCCAACCTTCCCATCTGCTACAGCCATAATTGTTAAACTTGAGATAGATATAAATATTAATTTATTTATAACTTCAACATTTAGGAAATTTAACTCATCAGTGTTTCTCTTTTTGAGGAAATAGATGACAGTGATTTAGAGAGAAATACAGAAATGCTCGTGCCTAATTTTTGCCATCCAACTTTATATGTAAAATTTAAAATAAAAACTCATTCATTTCACATTTTATAAATATAGATAATTTTTCAAGTATTACATAGCTTTTATTTTGATTTTAAAAAAATGAGGAAATATCTAGGTAAAGATTACACTCTTTAATTCGTGGTTGACTCATATTTTATTAAATAGATTATGTCAAAAAACTTTAGTTTTCTAGACTAGTATAGAAACACATTTATTTATAAACTAAGTATAATTATAATTTAAAGATAACCTATTTTGGTTTTTAAAGCTTTTGAAATCCATGCTGGACACGTTTAGGTGAGACATGAATTGTTTTACCACTTAATGGTTCCTTAGTTGAAATCCTACCGGTGCCTCCCCTCACAATCATTGGTTTCATTGCGCAATTTGCATGCTGATCAGCCATTCATCCATCGTTTTACTAATAACCAATAAAATATACTGCAACAAACCGGGTGCTAACTCAGTCCGGTGGAAACTAGCCAATGGTAGCAGACTTTCCTATCCCTAGTAATGGCTCAACACATTGACCATGGCAAATATGGTTGACGATGTCAAGTTGTTGACCTAATCAGTTTGTTTTTGTTCCCCATCGAAGGGAAGTTGAAAAGTAAATAGATGGAGTTGTATGTCTAATGGTATTGAAATGTTTGACTGCAACACCCTTCTCTCTCTCTCTCTTTTTTTTTTTTTTTTTGCATATTATTGTTTGAAGAGTTTAAAAGCTGTGTAACAAGTGTGTTTAAGTTTCACCTAAAGGGCTTAAAAGAGTTCAAATAGAATAGTTTACGATGCGCTATTTTTAAATAAAACGTTTGGAATGTTTTATTCGTTAGTTGCTGTAGTCTCAATTTCCCACCGATTTAAATGTTTTTAGCACCACGTCTTACTACCCGTTTGGAATACACGCATAAGTACTCATTATTCTAGGTGTTAAAAAAATATTTGGGAATATTTTGAATGATTTATAACATGTCTTTCACCTTCATGTATCAATATTAAGAATTCAATTTTCAAAATTTTACGTAAAATGAGTATACACAATTATAAAAATAAATTAAGCTGAATTTGAGTTATATTATGTATACTTATCTCCATGTTGTGTTTATAAAATTTTCTTATAATATTACCTTTTTCTCGCTTAATTGTACATCACATGCTACTTACTTCAAGTTCGATTGTGCCATTCATTTTACAAAACTATGAAAACACAATAATCAGTTGGCTTGAATTGTAATACATTTTCAACATCGTTCAAGGTTAATAAAACTTACATTCATAATAATTTCTTACTCATTCAGTTAATTACTGACGAATTCTTGACCACCTTAAAATCGCCTTTTTCAATAAATGCTCATAAAAGTTCATTGCATCGTTTAATAATGTCAAATGCTCTTTCTATTATTACAAAACATTAAAATAACAAATGTGCATATCATAGGGGCCATTAAAACATTTCATGTACTGTACCTACACGTACGTAATATGAAACAATAAAAAAATACAGTCCAAAATTCACACGAAGTGTTTTATCGAAATTAAAAAAAACTATTTATTGTGGTCAAAATTGAAAACGATTTTATTTGTGTTATTTTATAAGTATTGATAATATCTATCAAAAGTGACAGTTGCATATTACATGACTTGACACACAAAACGTAAGAGTAGATATAATAACTTTACTAGCTGTCAGATAAGGTTCTTCGTATGAAAATTGGACTGTACAAAAGCTTAAATCAGGTGGGGAGGCTTTAAAATAATAAAACCCTGATTGTAAAAATACAAAACTTTATTCCCGATCCAGGTATTCGTCGACATCTGTTCCAACCCTATCTCGTACCGTACTTCAAAATAGCAGTATTTTATCGAGTTAGAGGGGAGATACGTTTTACCGCGCAGCACCGAGTCCATGGCTCAATAGCCTCATTTAGAGTCTAGAAGTGTTCATATAACTGGTCGCTATAACAGCCTCTAATGTTGAAATCTGAAGGGGGGGCTACCGCAACCACCGTCCAGGATACGTGTTCAAAATGAATATCCACGGGCTACAAAACGTGCCAGGAAGCTTAAATTTTTGACCATTGTGGGACTGACACTTTTTCTGAGAGAATTTTTTTTTGTTTCCTGGTTTTTTTTTTGGTACACCTTGAGGAGACCGTTAGTTCATTTTATTTTACTTAATTTTGTGTCATTTCACGCTGTTACTTTATATACGGGCTTGAGCACCCAGCCCCCGAAGAAAACACTGTTTTAAACTACAAATGATAATAATAATAATAATGACGTGTCTCGGTTACATCAATGTAGCACATTAGGGGGAAAGATTAACCAGTATTAATGTATCGCTAGCCAGGGGACGCCTAAATTTACTTATCATACATTATTTTCGTGGAGGGGACGCCTGAATTTACTTATCATACATTATTTTCGTGGCGTCTCTTTCTATGTCCCAATGAGGTGAAGGAATCATGATAGTCAGCCGGTAATCGAACCCGGGACCTCTAGGTCAACATCCAGGGCCTCTGACCACCATACCAAGAGGCCAATTACTTCTTAGAATATGTTTACACAGTTCACATCACATTATTCATCAATTTGTGCTTTTTCCAGTGATACCAATAAATCAATATTGACCTGGGTGAAGATAAGGTGCCTTTTCTCGTGCCGCGTCACATTTAGGTTGATAGCTAAGCTCTAAATTCCTGAGAAACCAAATGTATAAGAGCGCAAAATGGATCTTTGTGAATCGATTGATGTAATTTATTAGGGGGTATCACAACATATATTGTATTGGTATTTATATATTACTCATCCTTTGGATATTCTACTAATACCAGACAACTCCATTCAGGAACGTTTATAAACCTAGTTGGTTTCTAGAATCTATGAATTTCTTCTCGACTATTCTATAGCCTTAATAATCGTTAAATAAAAGAGTACAAAAAAAAAGTGTCATTCCAGAACTAATGAAAATATATAGTATCCTACATTGCTGTTGACTGGGTTGGCAATATTCCAGTTAAGTTTTGGGATCACGTAGATTACTAAATCGCTATTCACACTTACTGAATATCATCAATGTCTGCATTATGTGGATCGATAGCTTTTATGAGCAGATTAATGTTATGCCCATTCCCAAATATCGCTAATTAATATAGTACACTTAACTTCACAGAGAGAACTGTTGATATTCCTAGTTTGCAATAAAAAAAAGTTACGTCGCTAAATGTAAATACGTGTTAAGTCACTATCCAATTATGTCTATCCAGGCTACTGAAAATATCATTTTTATCCTAAATATTTTAAAACTAAATCTAATGTAATATTTGTTATCTATTCGCACAAATATCCTAGAAATCAAATGCGTTAAACTAAAATTGAACTATCTTCATTTAAGTTTAAATCCCAACTAGGTGTAATGGGGGTGGTTTTCCACTAGTAAATTTTAATATTCCATCCTCTTTACATTATAACGTAGTTGAATTTTTTCACAGTAGCCCTCATGATAATTAATAATCCTTTAATCGAACTTACAAATTGAGAAACAATCTTTTTTTCAAAGTAATATTAATATATAATTGGTTTTACAATGTATTAGAAAATGTATAAATAAATGTATTAAAAAATAAAATTAATTAGTTACTCATCTTCAAAATATTTATAACATACTAGTGGACCCGACAGACGTTGTCCTGCCCGAACGTTGGCTTTTCGTTTGGGTGGCATAATTGATTTCGATAATAAAACAAATACTATGTGATCATCACAATTAAAAATTCACAATGAACTCCAATTAGTGAGTAACACAAATATTACAAATTCAGTGTTTGTCAAGACAACATACAAAATAAAACATATTTTCATTTTTGGCATTTCACCCACAACTCCACAAATATCAGCTGTATCGAAAAACAAACATAACTATGAATTATTCTCAGAAGTTCAATTATTCATGAACTTTTAAGAACGTTTTAACGGTCAATTATTAATATTAATTAATTATTATAAATATTGGGGGTTGGTGGGAGGTGAAATTTTGAGGTTACATGTTCTGATATACAAAAAATCTAAAAAAAAAAAAAAATCCCCAAAAATAAATTCCTAAAAAATAAATCCTAGAACCCGATTGTAGTGCCACCTACCGGGTCCAATTGTGAATCTAAACCATCCACGGACACACTCAAACATACACAAAAAATTTCATCAAAATCGGTCCAGCCGTTTAGGAGGAGTTCAGTGACATACACACGTACAGAAGAATTATATATATTAAGATTAAAACTAGGCTATATACATATATATTCTTTTAGATATCTAATGGTTAATTTATAGAAAACGTTTGGTTTAAATTAAACTTTAGATCTATTCAGCTTATACCTACATACAACATTTCAAAATAATTTTAATAATACAAAAATAATAAACGTTCACTTTATAAAAGGTGACTAAGATAATATTTTTGGTAAAACATACCAAAAACATATTACTAAATTAAATACAAAAATCAAGAAAAGTAATTTTTCTCTCCTTTTAAATACTTTTAAGTTTCCTTCCTCATTAGTATGTACACAGGTCGCCCCATATCTGCCTTGTTGCATGTGTGAATCTAAGTGAATCGGCCATGTGAGGTGATATTAGTTTTTAAGCTTTACTTAATTCCTTCTTCTTTTTAAGTATATTTTAATAAGCGGGTTAAACCAATTATTATTTTAACAATGTATCCTACAATTCACCAAGTCGGTATCTCTCTATTTTTACAGTAAAAATATCATTTATTCACTTATTACATTTTCATAAAAATATGTTATTGAAAGTATAAAAAATAATTACAAATAAATAAGTCAAAATATGTGGTTTTCATCTCCTTCCAACCAAACTCTCTTCCTGTGCGCTTGTCAACTCCCCCGGTGTTGTTGATTAGGCAAGCATGACTTGCTAGGAGGTATTTCAGGCCTCTTCCACCTCACTTCCGCACTGCTTGCAGATCTACAGCAAACACTGCAATGCACTACGGAATTGAAGTAGAAGGACCGCATCTCTATCGTACACCCATTTTCTTGCTTGAAACTTCTTCACGTCGCTTATTTCCTGGTATTCATTTCGATTTCCATGCTGGTTCAGCGAAACAATATTATCAGGAAAACCAACTTTACAACTAAGGTGGATAAACAGAAACAAGTAGTTTCGGAGAAAATACAACTTTATATAACTAAATATAATTATTTAATGTATTAATTTATCAAGCCTGTGTATTTTCATATTCTTAACAAAGGTACTGTCTAGGTTAAATGCACCAACGTACAGTCCAATTTTAATAGAAAGAGGCTTTTAGAAAAACAAACAATATTCTTTGCGGCCAACATTGATACCATTTTATTATTAATGACTAAACTTATGAATATGTAAAAGTAATTCTATTAAGTGTTCTAGATGTTAAATAAGACTATTCTAATTAAAATTGAATTGTAATTTTAAGAGGGCTATCTTTATATTGTTTTAATGTTTTATCACATATTAAATGACATTAATGCATTTGTGCCTACATTAAAAGTTCCTTATTTTGTAAAATATTTTCTTAGGGCATTCATCTGCGACTTTCCAACTGAACAAAATGTTTCAGAGCTCTCGAACCCAGATTTTCCCAAGGTATCCAACGTATCTCAATTAATTTAAGTAGATTAAAATGTATACAAAAGTAGAATAAATTGAATACAAGTGTGCCAATTAATCTTTTTAAATAGTAATCCAATCACAAACATCATAAATAAATCATTTGGCACTCATTGGTAAAACATATGTATCAGACATCTAATTCTCAACATTTAAAGCAGATATAAAAAAATTACATCGACGATAATACAGGTTGATACAAAATTCGCGCAACCCTGGTTTTCCAAGGATATTTCTCGCATAAGAACATGAAAAATGAACATGTTGTTTATATGTATGGCAACACTGTAATGTTGGCCGGATGTTGTGCAGGCCGTGTGATCTTGAGACATACACTAGGTCTATCCAGTTGAGTTACAGCATTTGAAGGTGTAAAATGAATTTTTCACGAGCAGAGCGAGTATTCATTTTGGAACATTATTTTAAGGCCAACTCGTACATGGAATGCCAACAATAGTTTGTGCGTAGTTTTCCAGAATCACACGTGCTGAATAAATCAACAATATGCCGAAATGATGGCACAAAATATAAGGTTTTTTTCTTTGGGTTGCGTGACTTTTGGATCATCCTGTATAACCAATGGTGTAATGTGGGTTTTCCCTTTCATAGTGATAAAGTAACAGCCGGAGGCTGTATGTTGTGTCTGTTCTAGATTTAAGCTAGTTTATAACATTGTAATAAAAAGTTGAACAGTTTTTGCTCACGTGTTTAGTTGATCAAATATTTGTTCAATTAAAAAACCTGTACGCGGAGCTCATTCAGTAAATTGGATTAATACAAGCTAAACTGATTATTGGAATGAAAGTTGTTCCGATTGGTACAATGTTAACCTTTATTTGCTGCTCTTCAAACTACATACTAATTAGATTAAATTACTTTGTCCTTGTTCATCATAAAGTAATGAAGGTTTGTTATTGTAATGTTCGGTGACGAAATTAAAGGATGGTGAGGCAATATTTGGTTTGTTACTGTTAAGTTAAGATGAAGAGTATTTATATTGTCACAGCAAGTGGCAATAGTGCCTCTTCTGTTCCTTGACTGGTATCGATTAAAGAGGAAAGGTGCGTTTGAGAGGCGACAGTGACTTAATGATGAGAGTGGCAAATGAAGGGGGTTAGGGGTTGTGAAGGAAGCAGGAAACTCTAATTGGCAAGAAGCACAAGGCGGCTTGAAGGGAGGTGTCAAGTTAGTTATTACATTAGCAGCTCACAAGAAGAATTTGCGCTATCTAAAATGGTAGGAATGGGGTCCGTACATTGAAATTTGAGTTGTTTTTAGTTTGTGAGAGAAATTTAGATCTCCAAAGAAACATTAAGTTGTATTATTTTTTATTGTGACTACCAAACGTTCGCACTCTGAACCAATGGGTTATATTGACATAGATTACAGACTGAAACCACTCTATAAGAAAAACTACATCAAGTTTTCCGAACGTCAATGACCCCAAAACTACTAGATATCATTTTTTTTAACCTTACTGCGAATAGAACCCAAGACTATTATCTAACTATGCAAACATTCTATCGACTGAGTCAAGGTGTAGGGTAGGTTTGAGCGTCGTTTGTATAATTTGTATTTGTATTATTTTAATTATTATGTTCCTCACAAGCTTATTAACAACCTAATCGACCCACATTGGTGGTAAAATGGTCTAACACGTTACGTCATGTCAGATTGGATTTCCGGGGACAGGAGAACGCGATTCAAGTTCCAGTCGCATATACTGAGGGTGTATTTCCTAAATATTTTTTCCGTTTTGAGTACATTTCCTTCAGAATTATACCTTCCTCATCCCTTAGCGTAGCTCAAATATGTATACAGCCCGAAAGATGATTAAAATGTGGTGAAATAAACAACATAATACAAGGGGTAAAAATTAAACGCTTTGTTTAAATAATATATAACCACATTAGCGTAGAGATAGGATATAAAAACTTCAATGATAAAATATAGTCTTACAACTTAGATTCTAAACTCGATCTCTTCGTCACCAGCAATCAAGTATATTAAAAGCAGGATAACTAAGTTCGCGTGACAATCTGTGCGAGTGACTTTGTACCATTTTCAACCTCTAGTGTTGGGGTGAAACTCCCCACCCCCACTCAGAAATAATAGTCAAGGAGGTAACAAGAGAGTTTTTTTTATTTAAATAACATAACAGATACAACTCAATGAGACGAGTGAGACAGCTCAAAGCGTTAGGTGACATCAGCGTTCACACGAAGCTCAAAACATATTTGAAATGAACAATCTATAGAAAGGAACTGATTTAATAGGCATACAAAGGTTTATGAACCATAGAAATAGTTATAGCCAAAACAACTTTATATAATATAAAAGATGTAGTGTACAAGTGAGCTCGAGAGCGGCAAGTTTCCTGGACTGCTTCGCATCAGTCACATCAGACAGTTAACATATAATACTCACAGAAAATCTACTCTCGCCCATAAATGGCGGCTAAAAACACATGAAACAATAAATCCTAAATTGAACTTATTAAATATTTCTATTTATTTTTCTTAAACCAGTCATAATTTAATATACTGGCAAAATCAAACATCCTTGAAATGAATAACTAATTGAGGATACACTCTCAAAAATATATAACACCAATCTTTGTGCTCTTATTGGCAGCTCTCACTTTGTTGAAATATTAAATGATATGCCTTCATTAAATTATCAGCCTCCTAAATCTGAACAGGACATAATTTGCAATCATTCACCAAAAAGTCAAACATAAATTTAATAATGACGCCGCCAAGTGGTAGGCACACAGATTTAACTTGCAATCCAAAGATTAAAAAAAAAATGCCAAGTTACTGAAAGTTTAACTATCTAAAGCTTTTAAACTTCAATGATAGAATACAAAGTCGTTACTGGCCCTTCTTTCCATTTGGAGGCGGCCGACAAATCAAAGGATTAATAAAATATTAAATAGTATTTTGTGCCTTCTGGTGGTTTCAAGCTTAACTACGTGCAACGTAAATCAGATAAATTTACTAAAGCAATGACTACAGAGGAATCTCGCAGTCTTGCGGCCCTATCTTAAACTAACAGACGATAAACTTTATACTGTATCAACAATATTAAATAATCTATCAACAAATAACAAGATGATTATAACTCTACATAATACTAAAATAAGTGGAGCCGGCTAACGAAGCTATCTGTTTACAAACGACTAAACTGTCAATACCACAAGGGCTTGAAAAACATCCGTGAGGTGGATAAGCAGAAATTACGTGAAAACACAGGGACCAAATGTCCCCAAAAGATAGCATAATATCAAAGTTGAAAATACGATTTTAATCTAACCGTACCAAGATTTTAACTTTTACCATGATCTTAAGAGTCGAAAATTACTAAGTCAATTTAACGTGAATTCCATGACAAAAATTAATAAGTTTAATATTTATTGATTCTGAAACGATAATTTTGAAAATGTTAAACATAATTTAAGCCAAAAGGGAATTTAGAGTATGACGATATTAATCAACTTATAACAACGTCGCTCACCTACGAAGCCAGTATTGTAAAATGTGTCAACATTACAGAATTCTACCATTATATAGTCCTTGAAACTACCACTAGTTTTCAAGGTGCGGGAATAACAGGAGGGGAAGGGGTAAGCGGTAGCATGCTTCTAGAACATCCTGGGTTATACCACGCCTCTCCAGGCGTATGTGGAAATAACTGGACTACGAGCTTGCTGAACCCAGCCGATAGAGCACAATGAGCGCTCGTGCATATCGTTTCTTTTTTCTGGGCGTGGCTCGGTACTCTCGACGGGGAATGAACCATGGACCTCAATTCAGTCAGGTTTTAGACAGTGCCGAGAAGTGTTGTAGAGCCATGGTCTTTCTGAGACGAGTCAGCTGGGGCCAGGGTGGTGAGTGATGCAACCATTTATTGTTTACTTGTTGTAACGAGATTACAGGGGAAGCAAAATTATTGTTGATGCTAGTTTTGTTTTTAATATCTTTTATTTATTTGACTCTATTTTAAGTAGTATTCATGTTTACCAAATAAAATACTTTGCATTCGACAAGGATATGGACATATTTATATTTTGAATAATACGTGGGAGATTTTCATAAAATCAGTAGTTTAAACGCCGATCAACCAGCTAAATTACGTTCAAAGACATGTATACCATCATTGAAATATAAATTTTCCTACGTGTTTGAATTTATATTTAATTCAGAAAACACAACTAGTAGGATGCATACGGTGTTTCATAACAGGAGACGCAGGTGTCCTCTCCCACTGATGAATTTGTTTCTCGCCGCAATGTGATTGGAGCGCCATCCCAGCGTCGCGACGTGCCTTTAGCTATGCGGAGTTTCACAAGAGCCAGTTAAGCTAATGGCGTGTGAGTTACTCGTGGGTCTATGATCCAATCAGTGATCAGGCGCTTCACAACACGCGCTACCGGATGGCGTCCAAGGCTCTTGCGCTTGCTAGCCAAGCTCTTCTGTTTCCCTTCTCCCCATATTGATCATACTCTCTCACTTTAAACATAATTCCATTCTATATTTTCCTCTTACATTCTCTAGACAAAATAAACTCTCACCTTAAACTTATTTCCATTTTACATCCAGCTCATGCTTTAAATCGTCAAGTATATATTAGGATTGAGGTTAAATAGATAGTATACTTTCTTAACAGAAAAGTATGGGTTCATCTCTCTCTCTTGCATATGTATAATTTGTAAATATTACGATTGGGATCGAGGTTATATAAATAGTGTACCTTCTTTATATATTTATAAGATTAATATACAAACACAAAATATTAGTTTAGCTCTCTCTCTTTCTCTCGCACACGTTTAATCTTTAAATCTGTGTATGGTACAGTCTGTACGCACTTGATCATTTAAAAAAAAATCATATTCGTCCCCTCCCAGTTATGTAAAACCTCGTTGCGAGGCATTAAACCGACATCTGTACGCATGAACAAAGTTTGTTCCGGGCAAGAGCACTTTCTTTATAGGTTTGAGCCCAACAATGTTGGATTTATTGGAAGCATCACGCTGATCTTTTTATTCTTCCTCCTCCTCTTAGAAACGAATTACATTATAAGTCCTGTTCTTCTATAGCAGCCGTAAGCACTTGATCCAGTATTACTCCTTCTCGATGTGGTCCAACACCTCGCACATCTTACCTTTATCCAGAAGGTCCTCCTTGGGACCCTCGACGTGCCTCGCATGCAGGATTTCAGGGTGGTCTCCATTCTTCAGTTTGGAGAGGGTACAGCTATAGGTACAGCTCTCGATTGACTGGATGGGCTCCCACATATCTATATAATAGCTTCTAACCCAGTGGTGCGACCCACTACCCGATTAGCTGTACCCTCGTCCTTCACTAAGAAATAAATCATTCCACCAACACAGATTTCTACTCCCGACAAATTATCCTAGAAGTACCCCATTTGTCTGATCATCTCGAATATGGTGACACTCCACACCCACGCGCACATTTATACGGTCAGTGAGAGTGTTGGGGGAAGTTGTTCTCCCCCTTCCTGGACAGTGTTGTCCTAATTGATCAGCGGATTGTGTGACGAGTCGAAACCTAGCCATTTGAAGCAGGCCTTGCCTCCCGCACGTTCGATAATCCTCTTACAAGATACAAGTCTGGGCGTGATGTCTTCCCAAGCTCTTTGGCGTAGAATTCTCCAGCGATAGGTTTACTTCTCATATCTTCTAGTATAAAGGTCCCAGGATTTATTTCAACGACTTTATATAGACCTATGTTCGATTATGCTTGTCAAGTAGATTATCAACCATATCAATTCATCGATATGATCCTTTAAACATGTATCTTATTCACATCATGTTCTTGAGCGTTTGATTGAATCGTTCAACAATACTTGCCTTAATAGGCCTTAATGCTGTATATAGAATAATGATTGATCCTCTTCCTGGTCATGAGAGCATTGAAATCTGCGTTGTAATAATCTCTTTCATTATATGTCTGTGGATGACGTACATAGGGTAATCCATTTGCGGTCACCTGTGCATCATAACTGCAATGACGTTCTTCCCCATCTTAGCCTTGATGTGTAAAGCCCAAGCACATTTGAAATACACGACAATGGCGTTGAGAAGGTTCTTCTATACTGTATTCGATCAAGATGTAAGGTATAATATCTACAATATCAGCCTGTAGTAACACATTCAATCCTCGTACGCCAACCTATCTTCTGGCAAAATGACGTCTTGTGGGATGATGAAGCTCACGCGCAATATTCTCCTTGACAGATATGATTATATATTGATTCCAGCCTAGCGTATTTCTTCAATGTTAGAAACAATCCCGTTATCGTATGGTGAATGACCGACTCCTGCCGATGCAAGCAATAGTTTCAATCAATAGACCATTTCGTTCGGGTCGTCACAACAGGTATAATCTATCCCTCTTCTACTTTCTGTTTTATACAGACCTTCTCGCTCAAGCTCATCCTGTAACATAAGTTTTATGAAAGGTTTATATTTTGATCCTGTGCATGACTTGAAACGGCTGTAATGTTTGTTCCTGATTCGATGTTAGTTTGTTTCCTCGAGCACAGACTTTTACACCTTCAGATCCTCCTTGGTGTAGTTCATAAGCTCTTTTCTAAATAGTAATTCCAAAAGTCCTCGTGCGTAAGGAGCTACTATATTATTGAGAATTACAGTTCCGTCACTTTCAACAAAGAGAACAAGTGTATCCCCAGGCCTGGTCGTGTTTCCATCGTAACATATACCATAGGTTTTATCAGAGCGTGCTTTAGGTGTATGAATATACGTATGCAATACATTCCAGTTAAGCAATCTCTTGAATGAGACTTCTTCCTCATTCTCAGTTTTCTTCACCCTCTTGTTTAGCTGTTCCATGAGTGGTCTAAGGGTTTCCCTTCCCACAATATTAGACTCATTTTACGCATCTCATAACTGTTTGTACTGTTGTTTAGTGAACTTACTCGCTTTGATGAAATCATCTAACCATTGTCGACATGATGTAAGATACGAATGTATAAAAAATGTACATACTCCGTGTTTTATATTATATATACGCAACATTGGTCTGTAAATTTCTGTTTCTGATGCAGTATTTTAAGGCTACGTCAATTCAAAGACTGAAGTAGGTTCCATGTACATCTACCTAGAATTGAAACCTACAAGAAGGGACTCGAGAAATTTCATACTGACACTTACGAATGAGCCTGAATATATCTTCTTGAAAGCAGGGATAATCTCTTGCAGTACTGTGGACATGTAAGGTGGCATCATAGTATTGAACCTTGGACCTATTTGACCACCACCGTTCCAGGTGATTGAAGGAGATCTGTTATATTTTGTGCTGAAGAATTGTCGATGGCACCTCTCACGCTGTATGTCCAGATGTGTCTTACGTTAGACTAATTTATATACATATTTATCATGTGTCTTACGTTAGATAATTTATATAAATATTTATGATGTGTCTTACGTTTGATTAATATATATATGATGTGTCTTACGTTAGACTAATATATATAAATATTTATATATTTATATTTAGTCCAACATAACGTTGTGGACCGGCTTAGGCCAAATCATCTTGGCTTGCCAGACGGCTTCAACGTAGAGGATAGATGTAGGTGTAGACACATTCATTTGAAAGTGTAAGTTTGTAAGTCAAGGTAAAGGCCGATTCACACACAACGTTAAGCTAAGATAAGCCATGCTATGATGTGCTAATGCTTTGTCAGTTTTGTTTCACACTCACTGCTAGGATAATCTTTGGTTCCTCTTTCCCTCCTGAACTCACTGTGGTTTCTTTCTGGTCTGCTCCAGTGAAGTTAAGTTATGGCACTCTCCAAAATGTCTTGTTTGAGCTCAAATGATAGTACTGAAAAAGAAGAGCTGTTGCTTTTACCAGTTGTTTTGGAATATGAAGAAAATGTAGGATGTGGAGGTTAGACTTGTTCAATTAACGGTTTCCATTCTAATATAAAGATAATTATTTAATATAAAACCTAAATAGAATATTACTTAAACGCAAGTGAAACAAACTGAAAACAAAATTTCAACACTTCTGTTATTTTCAACAATACAACACTGTGCCTGTTCAACACGTAGACTAAGCTACGTTGCATGTGCAACTTAAGATGGCTTAAGATGGAAGATGGAAAAAAAATAGCGTGGTGTAGCAAGGCATAGCTTAGCTTTCTTTGTGAACCAACACATTTAAATGTACAGTCCACTATTTTTCTAAGCAGTTAGAAAAGAAAATCTTAGCTTAGCTTTCAGTGTGAACCGGCCTTTAGAGCCGAGCCAAGCCAAGCTGTGTATAACCAGTCTGGTGGTCGGTAAAACCCGTTTTGAAGAAGGTGCGTTAATTGTTCCGCGCCTACCCTAAAACTTAATGTTAGCCGCGGGGTTGTGAGGGGGTGTAGCCACGCACTCTCGAGGACAGAAGAACGAGTTTGAAGTCAATGCTAGAGCCAAGCTGAGCTGCGTATAGCCAGTTAGGCTGTCGATAGAGCGAGTTTGTGAGGAAGAAGTGTTGGGGCTGACCCATCTGTTGTGAAACGCCGGGTAGAAATAAGCGGGCAATATAATCATGATGTCACTATACGCACCCCCACTATCCTATGTTGTGAAACACATGTTTTCTTATTGGATCATACACACATGAGTAACTCACACGCCATTATCTCAACCAGTTGTGAAACTTAGCATAGCTAAAGGCGCGTCACGACTCCAATTACATACGACTAGAGACCCATATACCAAAGGACGCCGGCGTAGCTTGTTGTGAAACACCAAAAGTACCCTACTACAACTGACACTCAGCACACTTTATATTTTCCCCCCTCCTCCTTCTCCACGGTGTGTTTGAAAATATCTCTCTCTTTCTCTTTCTGTCCAGATATACAAAGAGGGACGATAACAAAGTGGCCAAGGATGTGCACGAAGCACGCGTACCAACCTACCAGCTGCGGTATCCCCCACCCCTTAGATTTAACGTCAGACACCCTAACCCTCCTTCACAGACCTACACTTTAACACTCAAAGCACCATTACAAAGTTTTACAGCAGTCATAAAACTCCTCTCTGATTTCATATTTTATTAGAAGAGTGGAGATAATGACACTGAAAAAGTAAGACAAATATTAAAAGACGAGTTTCAAAATGTAGCATAATTATGTTTTGAAATAAAAGTCGTTCGTAACTCAACAACTTTATTTTATCTCTTTAAATAGAACCGAAGTTTTAATTGAAGAAGCTTCAGATAATAATGGCCCGAATGGTGTAAACCTTGTTAGAGAATACAAAAAGAAAACACTGGCCGTTATTTCTTTGAAATAAGAATGTAAATAAAATTATGTTAATTATAAATACATTTTCTCTAAAGACATTTTACCTTGTCTTACTAAACGTTCAGGTTGGACTCAACGGAGATCGGGAACTTTAGAGATAATTTACCCACATTTGCGGGGAGGGAGAGTGAGAAATCATTTAGTAAAAACCACCATCAGAAAACTTATTGGAATTCGAACCCCGATCCTCCCATCACCAGCAATACAGTCCAATACATGGGTGATATTTTAAACTATACAACAACCAATGCGATCTTATATTAGCTAAAAGCTTTTTTTAAATTTATTTAAGGTATTTAACGTGTACTTTCTGAACCAACTAATTATATTAGCATACGACTTAGTAATTAGCTTATAAATAAAGCAGCAAACATCCAACCTCGGACCGTTAATTAATCATTGTGAAAGGGTAATATAATGATACATTTTTCAGCCATACCAGGAATCAAACCCGGGACTCTTAGCTTAGCAGACAGACACGCTATCGACTGAGCTAAGGTGGCGGACTTGAACACTATCGACTTATTACTTATTTATGTGAAAACATTCAGTGTATCCACTGCATATCTCCGAAGGAAGAGTCAAAACCATTAAGAAAAAAATGTTTGTTAGGACCTGCTCTTGATGAAAGCTTGTATGTATGAATGTATGAATAGTATTCAACCCGAATGTTGATTGGACACCCAACAGTTCCACCGTCAGCTGTAAAGCCTTGACAGAACTGAAGAGGTTCACCAGGGTAATAAGGAGTGTGAGGTAGTTTCCTGTTGCTTTCCTCACTGAGCCAGAAGGTACTAATGCACATCAATCTGCCAAGCCCACCTAAATGCATACACCAGCTGACCCTACAAGAGACACCTTCACTCCATCACATGGAGTGACTGGCTATGTATTGAATGTTATTACTAGTATCGTTCATTCATACATCTCTGCCACTTTCATATTTGTCAGAGCCATAAGTGAGACTGAGACAGATAAATGAAAGTAACAACTTGCTCTAACCCATACCAGATAATTTAGTCCATTGAAAACACTATAGCTGACCAGAGATGAATATAACCTTATTGAGAGCTTCTCAAAGATATTTGGCCCTTTTAAAAGGTCCACTTTATATATATATTTATTAAACTAATTGTTCTAACTAAGCCTTAGAGGCAAGTAGAGGCTATTTTTTCTATAGGGATTAGTAAATTCTACCTAAAGCTGACTAAATATTATTGTTAAATGTTTTAAAAGCAACAGAATGAACTTGACTTACAATCATTATCGCCAAATTTTCACCACGTGTCCTCGGTGGACTTAAGAGAGATCACAACATATCGTATAGAAGGGAGAACTGAGCCTATTCCGAGTTTATATAAAATTAGATTAAGTCATTTTTTTTTTTCGAAATGTGTAGAGTAAATTTGATACCTTTAACCTGATTATTAATTGTTCATAGGAACTAAATTATAATAAATTATCTCTCTATGGAATACAACAAATTTGGCTAATTTGAGACTTTATTATTTACCAAATTTAAGTCCGAAACCTTAGCTCTGTCGGTATAGTATATTTCTACTGAGCTGAGGGTCGCAGGATAGATTCCTGGTATGGCCGAAAATTTATCAATTATGAAATGTGGGTTTACCCGTTCGCAGGGATGGTTGTTGTGTCTGATCTAGATTTAAGTAAATCTTAAAGTCGTGTGTAAATAGGTTCAGTCGATTCATAAACACCTCAAACAAATGAAAAAATTTAGAAAAATTATGTTAGGTCAAATTTTACTTAATTTAGTAAACTTTTTTTTAATAACTCTACTAATCGTGCCAGTGCTCATGCGGTATGAGTGTCAAGCTGATTAAGACTGGTTCTTCGGTGACGGGGACTCTGGGGGTTAGAATCTCAGCTAGGTACATTGAGGGTGTTTATTCTTAAATGGTTTACCATTCTCTCTCCACGCAAATGCGGGTACATACCTCGAAGTTCTACCTTCCACATACCTACCACATTATCGTAATTAATAAATATGCGTATAGCACGAACGGGAAGTGATACGAAGAAAAAATATTAAAATAATAGCCAAATTTCTAATATTTATCTTAATAGCTCATATGTTTAAGACACAGACACAAGAGAATATTTTTGTAGTATGGCAATCTTAACAAAGGTATTATAGCTCTGATAAATTTATCAAATGCCTTACACTACTTTTATATTATCAATGCGTGTCCAAACTATGTATTTTCTTTTAGATCTGAAAACACTTTACACCAAAATTCTCATAATGAGAACCAAAACAAATTTTTCTAGGGTTGGGGGTCTATATTTTTTGAGATCCATCCATCGTTCAAAACTTATAAACAGAAAACAGGCAAACAGACATGGTGACTACATTAATCCCTTTTCCCTGAAACAAAATTGCGACTAAAAATTACTATAAATGAAAACACCTGGAACACACTTAAAAGGTGTTTTGTATGGCACCTATTTTAAAAATTATTTTATTGATTTGATAAAAAAATTACATGAATACATTTTGAAAATGTAATTTTCTTGTAAAACGTGGAATAACATAAGAGACGACGTTGGGCTATGACTAGAAAAGTTGTCCCAACTAATAACCACATCCTTGTCAAATGCAACTTTTGAATGACAACGCCTTTGTAAAGGAAAAAACTTTACCCTTTTCATCATTGTTAAGAAACACGATCTGAATTTAAATTTTGCTTTCCTTTTTTATACCATATTATAAAAAAATCTCGTCACTTGTTTCAGAGGAGATCCCTATGGATAGGAAATGGGGAGGGGGTGGGGGCAGGATCCTCATTTCTTAGTGATCAGGTTGCTGGGTAACCGACATCTAAGTTTATATTAATTAACAGTGCCTTAATTAGTAAATACCAGAATCAGTGAGCACATGGACTAAACGTAAGGCTCCTCTATTCTAGTTTACCAGTTATGGGTAAGTCCGGGATCGAATCCTATCCGGGTGTACTGATGACTTTTCCTGAATGATTTACCACTCTACTTTCACATAAATAAGGATACATTTCGTCTAGATTATCTATTCTCAATCTCTAGTCCACTGTTGTAATTAAATATGGAAAGTAGTACAAAGTTCAAGGAAAAAAACATAAATTTTTGTATTCTTTTAAAAATATATACATCAAAACCTTTTAATTTTTAACAAAATTTAGCAAAGTATTTGAGATGGAAAATAACATCTACCAACTGAGTGATATGAGCGATCTAAATATATTAGTTGTGATTAATCACATACATATTTAATTGTTTTAAACCGCCTCTGTGGTCTAGTAGTCAGAGTTCCTGGCTACAGTTCCAGAGGTCCTGGGTCCGATTCCCGGTGCTTCCAGATTTTTCTATAAAGCAGTGGGTCTCAAATGGGGTCAGCTTAGCCTCATGAGGACAACATTGAGGAGCTACTTGTATAAAGAAATAGTGGCTCCAGGCTAGAAAACTAAGATTAACGGTCGAAGAGTTAGTTGAGTGTCGGAACTATCTTTGACAACTTGGGGCGGCCACTTGATCGGTATAGCTCGCTCGCGGGACGACGCCATGGACTTCGTTTGTTTAATTGTTTTAAGTCAGAAATTTTAGACACACACAAACATTTCTCTATTAAAATCTACATAGTTATTTGAATATTTACGAAAAATTTTGATCAAAGAATCAATTTTCAACCATCTTACCACCTGAGCTTAGTGTGGGTTTACCCTTTCACATTGATAAATGAATGGCCGGGGACTGGATGTTGTGATGGTTAGAGTATAAGGCATATGAATCTACGACAGGCCTGGCAAGTCGGTAGTGGAAAATATAAGCCTATGGCTTGAATAAAAAACCACCACTGGCTGGAAACAGTAATGAATGTAATAAATTATATTTATCAATGCATTTTATTGACTATTGAAACTTTTGTTTCATTTTTTTAACTACTGGTGTTAATTCAATATATTTGGTATTCAAATAAAAATTATTAGGGCCTATGTATCAATTAAATAATGTTATAACCGTGTCTTACTACCTGTTCACATATGATATTTACTCTAATGGGGTAAGGATGAGGAAGGACATATTTTAGAGGTAATAGCCCACGTTTGCCTGGAAGGAGAGTGGGAAACTATTAAGGAAAGACCACCTTCAATAAATTCAACCATGATTCGAAATCAGATCTCTCAGTCCTCAGAAGGGCAGTCTAACGTGAATGACACCTTAGACCTCTCAGCCAGATAAGCGGGTATCAATTACATACTTTATTTATATATGCGTGTAAAGCTTGATTCACACGCTCAACAAAAATAAAGAATATAATATGTTTGAGTGGTGTAGCTATTCACATACTAGTAGAAATATGTTTCCCCTGATGCTTTTCAACACAAATTAGAAATAGTGGTTAACTACATATTTTATTTTCTAAGGGATAAACACATCTTTAATAATAATTTCACAATGGATGTTAACAAATTACTATATTGTGTCGTTACAAAAAAAAAAGCAAAACATAATTATAACGATACACGTGCTTTTCACTAAACGGTTATTTCAAATTATTTCCCAACAATAGATTCAACTGTCTGCTAGTATCTCTTATCTTAGGCACGTGCGCACTGATTGAGTCATTTAGTCTAGGCGCAAGTGTAACAATTGAGGTTTTGGTTTTGAAATTTGACTGTGTCTCCCAAGCTGATGTCGCCCAGAAGAAAAGGAAAGGTGACGTTACTACTAGTCGCGCTGAGCCGACAACACTGAGGAGTATTATAACTTTTAATTGATTTAAAGTCTGTCACGTGATTACATTTCTGTGCTGCACTTGTTTTTCGGCTATCGTGTGAATACTCAATAAGGCCACTCGCACATAGGAACCGACTACGACGAACGCCTGACTACACGCGACTTGGTCGTACGACTGGATTCCGCACATTGAGACCAACTTTCTCAGTTGCGATCTATCCTTGTACCCCCTAGTCGTCGTTGAGTGGTGCATTATTTTGAGTATTTCTAAATAGAGAGAAAAGTGAAAAATGAACTTTCAATTGTACCTCCTTGAAAATAATCTGTTAATAATAATAATAATAATAATAATTAGCACCGCGTCTTACTACCCGTTCGGTTTATACGCTTAAGTACTAATTACGCTAATGGATTAGGAATTGGGAAGGTTTAATTTAGAGGAAGTGAACCCGCATTTGCGTGGAGGGAGAGTTGAAAACCATTGATGAAAAACCACCCCCAGTTCACCCGACCGAGATTCGAACCTCGATCTCCCCGTCCTCGGCGGTCGAGCTCAACACGACTAGCGCGTTAGCCAACTACGCCACCGAGGCGGGTAAAATAATCTGTTGATCTGGCAAATGAAGAAGGCGTTGGAGGGGAATGAGTTGGTCAAACAAATATACCACGCATCTCTCTGGACGTATCTCGAATGGAAGTGGTCGTCTTTTTTGACTCCAAAGGCACCTCCTCCCGAAAACGAGACTTAGCAAATTTCTTGTCACCATTTTAGAAATTTTTAAAACCAAAACACAGTCAAAATGACTAGTCAGGTCTTACGACTTCAACGAAAAATCCCAATTTGTTGAGATCTAGTCGGAGGTCGGAACAATACAGGCACAGTCGTACGACTGAATCGCTTCCAGTGTGAGGAATCCCGTCCTTCGTCTCATATCGGGATTTCTCAGGCGACTTCGTGCGATTAGGCGCTACCTCTAGTCGTACGTAGTCGATTACAATATGCGAGTAGCCTAATACTACTCACACCAGTGGTCATGCCGTTTCAAAGTCTAGTTTATTTGGAGTCTTGTTTACCAGTGACTGATGATCTGTTTTTTTTGTCTCATCTGAGTGCAGTGAAGGTGTTTTTTCATAAATTGTTCGCCACTCTCCCTCCACATAAATGTGGGTACATTTCCTTATAAATTATTCATTCCTCATATCTACCTTTATAAGTTCAAATAAGTATTATTATTATTATTATTATTTAGCACCGCGTCTTACTACCCGTTCGGGTTATACGCTTAAGTACTAATTACGCTAATGGATTAGGAATTGGGAAGGTTGAATATAGAGGAAGTGAACTCGCATTTGCGTGGAGGGAGAGTGGAAAACCATTTAGGAAAAAAAACCCTCAGTTCACCCGACCGAGATTTGAACCTCGATCTCCCCGTCCTCGGCAGTTGGGCTCAATACGACTAGCGCGTTAGCTAACTACGCTACCGAGGCGGGTCTTCAAATAAGTAGATAGGTAGATAGCCCAGAAGGGTAACAAGTCGTAATGTACGAATTAACAAACAAATGTTTTAACAGGTCTACTTCTAACTGTGATTAGACAGGCTGTTCTTAAATATTTTTTTCAAAGATGTACTACTATGAAATATTATTTTCTTTTCTTGTAACCGACTTGAAGGGGAGATTTGTCTTTCACTTTCCTTTTCTTGATAAGGATAAAGTTAATAATCCTCTTACAAATTAATTAAGACGAGAATTAATAATGTATTCATGTAATCCTATCGCGGCTTATAAAATTGAGTGAACATTAAACGACCATTCCTGTTTAGAGTGAAATCGATTTAATAGTATTTAGTTTTAATAAAAAGTGTACCAGTGCACTTTAATGAATCATTGTTTTTGTCACTGTAATATATTATAGCCATCACCAGTGAGCACGCCTACAAGAACCGTCAGTTTTGTGTGGTCTGATTGTTCGGTTATGTTAAGGCTGTGACTAAATCATGACCGAATATAGTGACATTTTTTCCTTCTAAATGGTTTCCTACTTTCCCTCTATATAAATTAGGGTAAATCTCCTATCACATTAGTGTAGTATCTGTGATTAACCAAAGGGAATGGATATTTTTTTATCAAACACAGAAAAACCCTCATACGATTACAAAGCGATTCAAGCGATAATGTGTGCACTTAACAATCACAGAGCTTCGATACAAACTAGTCTATATAATAAAAAAAGAATTACAGAGAAACTAAACCTTTTGAACTTTTTTTTTGTTCCATTTAGATATTTGTTTTTATTCTGAATGCAATGCTCATATTATATTATTTGTTTTGTTTTTCAATATACTTTCTTTTTATACATATTTTATAATCCTTTATGAATCCTAACAAGCATTTTATCTCTCCGGAGTACGTGGGATTTAGAAATAACAACGTTTTTGAATTATTGATGAAAATAAAAATATTTTAAAAGTAATATTTTAACATTAATATTAAAAGCAATACAAATAAGATAAGACGACACAACAGCAAACGTTTTCCCATATAATATTTCATGTAAGAACTAAATTAAAAAAAATAAGTTATTATTAATAAAAACTGCATGACGTCAGCCCGCAAGCGAGCTATATCGACTAAGCAGCCGCCGCATGTTGGAGAATATAATGCTAACATTTGTGGATGAAGGGTATCGTGTGGTCAGTACAAGGAGCTCTCCACTTGTTATTCTCAGTTTTCTAGATCAGAGCCACTACTTATTTATTCAAGTAGCTCCTCTGTTGTCCTCACTAGGCTGAGTTGACCCACTGCTTCACAGAAAGTGCTGGGGCTTTAACCCGGTACCTATGGATTTGTAGCCAGGAACTCTGGCCAATAGACCACATAGGAGGTCGTAAGATACCCTCAAATCATTTTACTAAAAAAAATAAGTATATAACGCTATTATAATGTCAATTCCAGATATCAGCTTTGAACAAAATCGCTAGACACATTTTTGTAAAATTAATGAATTTTAAAATCATTCATAGTAATTTGCCCTTGAGTTTAAGGAGAGACTCACAATCTCGATATGACGTTGAGGTATGACCATTTAACATTTAAATATCAAGTTTAAACTGAAGCCATACACCCTTTTAGACGGGTGGGGTCGAGTTAAGCCACGAAACCTGGTTTTATCTCTTATTAGAAACATGTTCCTTGTTTCCATTGATAAGTTCATCCAATTTTAAGGAAGTCCACTAATGAACTAATCCAACCCAACCTGCCAAGAGCAAAGCCTTTGAAGTAATAAGCGAAGATCAGTTTTGTATTTTCTAAATTGTTCTTCCTGTCATGAACCAAGTATACAGGCGTACCACACACTTAGGACAGGCTAGATTACAGACCGCTGTCATAACTAGAAAATCGTTACAGCTCGAAGCAAAGAGTTTTTTTCCACTTATCGAAGCTTTATATTATATTCCTATTATTATTTTTCTTAGCACCACGTCTTACTACCGGTTCGGGCTGTATGCTTATGTAATAATTACGCTAATGGTTTTAAGAATTAGGAAGGTTGTATTTAGAAGAAGTGTGCCCGCAATTGCTTGGAGAGAGAGTGTGGAAAGCCATTTTGGGGAAAAAGCTCCAGTAGCCCTATACCCAACCGAGATTCGAACATCGATCTCCCCGCTATCGGCAGTCTAGTCTACTGCGAGAATATATTGCTCCGGTACAAACATAGAGTTTAATTTTCTTCACATAGTGATATCAACAGTTCCTGAATACCTATCATGAGCATAGTGGCATTAGATGAGAAACTTTTTAAACGAATAGAAAAAGTTGTCATCAAATTCCAGAACATCCTAAGACCAATAAGAAATTTTGAGGTCACCATAGGAAGAAATTTAAACTCTATATTTGCACTGGAGCAATATTTTATTCATTTTGGCAAAAATAAAAATGTTTTGCCATAAAAACTGCAAAAAAAAAACACGGGCCTTTTCTCGCATCCCCTTCCATCCCAATTTAATAATGGTACGAAAAAAGCATAAAATTGCAAGTTTGACCCCTTATGACTCGTGAACTGGAATTATTTGAAATCATAAAATCAATATTTATATCTTAAATTATAAACTTGTTAAGAATGTGTGGTACAATGTTTAGTTAAAAATGGCAAGGCAACATCCACTTTACGAAGGTGGTCTGGAACATTAGCCACCATGTTAGCAAGGCATGCCTAGACATAAAAAAAGTCTTTAACTTATTTACTTAAATGTTATTCTTCAAAAACAATTATTTGTATTTTAAAAATAAGACACTACAAGCTTAACGTTGCGCCGCTGTAAGTGACAGAAGATAAAAAAAAAAGCAGTCACTTAGAGCATTGTTCCGCTCACCTACACGTACGGCGGATATGCACACCACCTAATGGGTTTCACCGACTTACACATGGCAACGAATTGTTTGGCGCATGTAACGTGACCCTTTTATATGGATGATTACAGTCACGATAGCCCCAGGAGGCACTCTGAGACACACATGAGCCCTTGGACAAATTAAAACCGATGAGACAACAGCATATTGCCATCTGCGATGAACTGGGAGCCAACTTAGGAGAAGGTTGCCACTAGTTTCTTAGTAAGAAATGCTCAATGTTTTCCAGAAGGAACTCCCATTTTCCTAGAAACTTTAGACTTTTGAGAGTCGTATAGAAGAATAACATCCATTCCTAATAATACTGGATATTGGTAAACCATACAAATTGTGTTTGAACACAATAATTACTCGCTTCAGTGGCCACATGGTCTAACACGCTACTCTCGCAGTAGACTAGACTATCGATGATGGGAAGATCAAGGTCCGAATATCGGTCGGACATATTGCGGTTTTGTTTTTCTAAAGTGGTTCTCCACTCTCCCTCTGCGCAAGTTCGGGTGCACCTACCCTAAACATAACCTTCCTAATCCTTAAAACCATTAGCGTAATTAGTACATAAGAGTATTACTTGAACGGTTAAAAAGACGGTGATAAGAAAAACACAGTATTTTTGACCTCGTTGGGAAAATTTATGCAGCTCAATGTTTCAAAGAGAGAGGGAAAGAGAGAGAGAGAGAGAAAGGAAGAAAGGAATAAGACATATTCTAATCAACGTGCTTCATTTCGCTTTTTATTTTATACAGAGGACTACCATTTATTTAAATCTTTCAGTTTAACTTCCCAAACTCACAAACTCGCAAACATATTTTAAGCTTTTTCTTTTTAAATCCTTGCGTTTTTTCCGTTCTTTACAGACACAAAAAAATTACGTGTGTTTTTCCGCCTATCCTTATTCTACAGGTGCGTGGAAACCCAGCTGGTATATACATGTTTTTAGAAACCGTGTTTTGAGAACAAAGCCAATAGAATTACAGGGTTTTTTTCTTTAAATCTTTTTCTTTCTACCACATCTCACTACTTGTTTGGGTTACACGCATATAACATATATATTTATTATATACATATATCTTCAGCACCGCGTCTTACTAACCTTTCGGGCTATACGGCTATGTTCTAATTACTCTAAGAGGCTAGGGTTGAGGAAGGTTGAATTTAGAGGAAGTGTATCAACATTTGCATGGATGGAAAGCGTTAAAACATTTATTAATAAAACACCTCTCACCGAGATTCTAAGCCCCGCCTTCAAATCAACTTCAGCCCAATATTTTGCTAAAGTGATGATTCGACCACTGACGTGGTCAGATAAAAGTTATCTAGATCAATATTGCTATACACAAATTCTTTGTTTCATGATTCTACATTAAATATATCAAATTATAAGGACACATCGATGGATACGTGGACTATATGCCAGACTCAACTATTATTGTTCGCCGATTATGCAAATTTCGAGGCTCAAATCCTGTACAGAGCTACCAACGATGAAGTTCTTACATTTTTCCTCCTACTCTTCTTCCACGCAAACAGGATATATTTCCTCCAAACTATATATTCCTCCTCCCCAAATCATAAGCGTTATGAGAATATAATTATATTGAAGTGGGTAGATAGACCAACTGTGGATACTAGATCTTGGGCAATACCTTAGTGATAGCTAGGGCTGGATGTTTAATTTAAGTGTGGCACGTAAAATTTAAATATAAACTTAAATATATTTTACATCTAAATATAATATTCCTTAAATTCAAAAATGAAACCTGAACATGGGAATCAAACTTTGTACCTTTGATTTAGTACAACAATGCTCTAAACCACTAAGCTATTCAGGAGTTGTCATTGTACTATTGACAGTATAAATCCCTCCCTAGTCGAAGGTGGCTGCGTTATCTGATAACTCTTAATCTTGATAAATGATCTCTCATGTGTAGCTGACTATTTTCCACATGTGCATCACAGACTCCGACTTAAAAAAAATATGAGTGAACAAGCTGAATTCCCGTTCTTCGCACGGAATATTGTGTTATTATTTATTTTTGGATGAAAATGAGGAATTTTTGTTTGAAGCTTAATGGCATGGTTCTTAGCGCTACCCGAGAAACACCGCGAGGAGGTGACCCTGTATCGTTTCTTGACTCGACGACATCGTAATGTCGTTGAACTCTAAGTAAACGACAAGTCACGTGCTTTTATATGAACCAATCAAGCGACGGCGTCTGGGCGAATGGCCGCGTTATCAGCTGACCGTGGCTGGACAGGTCTCCCTCTCACTTCTCAATACTCCCCACCACCATACACTACCCCGGGCCGGGCCCTCTCACTCACACAGACATTAAAAACACCACAAAATTCAGCAAAATATAAACTACAGACTTCTACCGTCTCTTGGATTGGCATATTGAGATGTAATTACATAATTTAATTAGTTGTCTTTATTCATTTTTTCCCACCGTTTAGAAGCATCTACTGGGTTAAAAATAGTGGCTATATTTTTTCAAAGGCATTATTATAACAAAATTATTGGATTATTATCCTCCAAACGCTTAAAAAGAGTTTACCCGTATAAGGCAATATTGTTGATTAAGGTAGTTACCTCTATTTCACCCCCTTAATCACAAAACATCGGAATGAAACATCTTTACTTTTCCTGATTAGCTTATAAGGAACACCTGTGCCAAATTTCAGCCCTCTAGCTTTGTGGGAAGTGTGAGAATTAGTGATGAGTGAGTCATTCAGAGCTGTATTTATTTTATATAGAGAGATATAGAAAAATGGTGCGGGACCACTCCTAGATAGCTAAGTGGTAAGATCATTGGCGTACTATGATCAACTGCACATGTTCGATACCCGTGTCCAGGTGTCACTCTTCAATTTTAAAAATATAATAAAGATGTAATACATGTTTTTCCTTCCACGTCTTACTAACCGTCCGAGCGATACGAATTTAATTCCACTAATGAAATAGGAATAAGGATGGTAGAATTTAGAGGAAAATATTTGCATCAGTGTTGGAGGGAGTGTGGAATTAATAAAGGAAAAAAATCTTCAGTACATCCAGCTGGGATGTGAATGCCGACCTCCCCATCTAGCGGCAAATCAGTTTATATGATTTTCACATTTAGTTCAAGTACGCCCACAACTTTTTCTATATGATTAAGTATATACATACCTATTCACGCTTTATCCTTACGGGGTAGGCAAAAACCTGAGCTTATAGCGCGATAAACAACTCCGTACATAATCCATCCTCACTATTTTTCTCCCCATTTCCCTATACTTTCATACTCCCTTCGCTTCAACAACATACATACTCCGAGTCATAGGAGCTCTTTTATTCTTAAAGCTCTCTACATGATTAAATAGTAAAATCACAATGTTTGTCATATAAATGAACCCCGGAGATGCCTTATAAAATACATTAATCTTGTAAAGATCACGATTTAATGTGATATCATTAAAATTATAATATAAAATATAAACCCTTGTTGGTAATTTATAAATTCGTAATGAACCGGAGTATATTATTTTGGTTTATAAATCATAAATGTTCTCAATAGATAAGCACATTTAAATGGGAGAAGAAACTAGAATGATAACTATTTGTTTCTTTCAATTTAATTGTGATTTGCTTTGATTCCCTGCGTTGTTCGTAAGAGAGTACCTTCGACAAGTTATTGTTTCCCTAAAATTAGTTGTTTGAAATTTTATATCGGTTTGTAGTGATACTTAACAATCAGTCTTGAGAACGCTGTTATAGAGTTGATGCATTAAAATAAAAACTTCAAAATAGGACATGTACTATACAGTTCATTTTTATTAGTAAAGATTTTATCAGACAGTTAAAATGCTACTAGATCTACTTTCACCCATTTATATTTAAAGTCATGTGATCTGAATCTTTCACTTTTGATATTTATTAGTAAAATAACGTAAGTAGAAAATGTTAGCGACGTTAGACGGTTTGTATTTTCTAAAAGGCCCTGCGTTTAAAAATTGAACTATAGTGTGGTGGCATAAACTTATCTCTACAAGTAACTTGTCAAATCACACACTCCTAGTTACGTTTATACATAAATCATTTTTCAAAGATATACATTTATCCTTTATACATAATTTTAGAGAGAATTCCTATTTAATTAAAAGTCCTGAACAAAATTTTGTCAATATTGTTTTGACAATCCCAATCAATGAGTTGTTATTTTACTTACTAATCACGACTCTAGGCTACAACTAATCAATATTGAATTATATAAGTAGATAACTTATTTTTAATAAGAGTTCTCAAGTAAAATATTACATTTAAGCCATTCAAGTGTACATGGATCTATTTTAATAAAAACTGGGAATTCAAACCTATTTTAAAAGGCCATACGAATTTAATACTATTGTTGCATCTTATTTTTTCCATAATTTATTAGGAAAGAAAATAGGGATTCCTCAAGATAGAATTAACTCTCTGATCTCAAAATGTATCATATTAAAAAAAAGAGAATATATGTGAATGTTTTCGTTGATTTATGATAAAACGTTAGATGTACATCAAATTGTAGCTATTTTGGCACACCTGTAATTTAGTACCTGATGGTGTTGATACATTAGTGAGAAGGTTCATATGTGAAGTCAGTCTAATCTTTAAACCCATATATGAGACAATTAACCAAATTCGCTCCAAACTTGGATGCTCACGATTATTCTACTGTGGTTTCGTGTAACTAATACTATTATATGGTTCTATAGAATTATAATAGCATTATATTGTTTGTACCTTGCTTTCAACTATCGTAACACGTTTATAAATCATGTTTCAGTATATACATACAACCCGTAGCGTTGTATTTGTGGTTGATGGAGTCTCAAACCCGAACTGAAACGCGTTTGTCAACATAGAGAGCGTGTATTATAAGGTTGCTGTGGATATAACGTAAGCAAACACATATATATTCGGGTTCTATAATAAATATAGCTGCATTTTGTTATCGTCAAAATGAAATTGACAGGAATTATTTTTCTTTCAAACACCATAAAGCTTGCCCACCTTTACACATATCAAGGGTAATACTCACCTACAAGAAATTATTTGGTATCGAGTTTTACCACTTGTTCGGGTTATAAGCATATCTACTAACTTCACTAAGGAGTTAGTGATGAGGAGGGTTAGTTTTAGATGAGATATACCCATATTTGTGTGGAAAGAGAGTGATAAATAATTTAGGAAAAACCACCCTCGATACACCTAACTGGGATTTGAAGCCAGTACCAGTAGGCAGTCTAGTTTGTTGCAAGAGTGACCTCTTAGACCATGTGGCCCCCAAAGCAGGTAACTAGTAGTAATCTTCTTATTCATAAGATGAGTATGTTTAGAATGATCTTTATCTCTTTATGCCAGAGAGAAACATTCGCACACAATAAGTTGTGCTGATAATTATAAGTGTCAAAGACAATGATGCTTTACTACTAACTCTTGCTCACTTTATTCTCTTTAGTGGTGATACTTTATCTTTAAACTTTTTTTTTACCATTCATTAATAAGATGATATTTTAATAAATGGTCATGGTGTTGATTTCAAGTGTTGAAACTTGAATCTTTTGACGAAAATAAACTAAAGTGATACCCCACTTTTCTTATAAATTGATGATATAATAGACAGAAAAATTCACTACATCTACTATCATGTTTTCGTAAGTCAAGTCATGTATCCTGCAACTGTCACTTTTCATGTAGTAGGAGTCTGGTAGGAATAAAACTATATGACAACTACAAAAGTTACTAAAGCAATTGGAATATATTCATATTTCAAGTCATGTGATGTACAACCGTCATGTTTGATAGATACTATCAATAACTATTAGATAATATTAATAATTTAGTAAAATGCTAGAAATGTTGGCCACAAAAAAATATTTCTGTGTTATTAAACTGTTCCTCCCACCAAAATCAGGGTGCACGTATTATTATTACTACTAAAGTAGAAGGTAAGGTGGACCAGGAAAAGCATGAATGCAACTGGTTGATCTACCCAAATAAGGAAAGAAGATACAGTTTCAGTATCTTGAAGCTGCTAATATGACATGCTTTTATATCTGTCAAGATAGAACAACTAATATAATAAATACCAATAAAATAACAATAATAATAGAGTGAAATATTATCGATGTTTATCACAAAATATATGTTTGCATTTTCTAAAAGGTACTCCAAATCTACAGTGCATAAGAGGTCATGGCATAAATTTGTTACTTTAAGATTTTGCTTGAAATATTTACTTTATAAAAAAAAAGTTTTGAGCTATACATTATTATGATATGTTTAAATAATTATTATAATCTCGGTTGTAAAGTGGCCAATAAAGAATTTAACTAAGCCCACTTAGAACAATGCTGTACAGTACTAAAGTAGGCCCTAACTAATTAGCTAGGGTGTTCTGGGCTCAAGATGTTTATTCAGCTATTGTTTAAGGTAGTAAGATCACAAACCACCGAGAAATAACCACCCCACAGAGATCAAATAAAATCAAGGCCAAGATGATTCAAAGTTAATTTTTGTTGCCAGTTTGCAAAGGAGTGTATACGTACAGCGCGTACATTTTTGTTTGTCTATCTAGTATTGACTAAAGATAAATCATGTCTAACTTGAAACATTCCATGATTTTTGTTTGTCTATCTAGTATTGACTTAAGATAAATCATGTCTAACTTGAAACATTCCATGATTTTTGTATGTCTATCTAGTATTGACTAAAGATAAATCATGTCTAACTTGAAACATTCCATGATTTTTGTTTGTCTATCTAGTATTGACTTAAGATAAATCATGTCTAACTTGAAACATTCCATGATTTTTGTATGTCTATCTAGTATTGACTAAAGATAAATCATGTTTAGCTTGAAACATTCCATGATTTTTGTATGTTTATCTAGTATTGACTAAAGATAAATCATGTTTAGCTTGAAACATTCCATGATTTTTGTTTGTCTATCTAGTATTGACTAAAGATAAATCATGTTTAGCTTGAAACATTCCATGATTTTTGTTTGTCTATCTAGTATTGACTAAAGATAAATTATGTTTAGCTTGAAACATTCCATGATTTTTGTATGTCTATCTAGTATTGACTAAAGATAAATCATGTTTAGCTTGAAACATTCCATGATTTTTGTATGTCTATCTAGTATTGACTAAAGATAAATCATGTTTAGCTTGAAACATTCCATGATTTTTGTATGTCTATCTAGTATTGACTTAAGATAAATCATGTTTAGCTTGAAACATTCCATGATTTTTGTATGTCTATCTAGTATTGACTAAAGATAAATCATGTTTAGCTTGAAACATTCCATGATTTTTGTATGTCTATCTAGTATTGACTAAAGATAAATCATGTTTAGCTTGAAACATTCCATGATTTTTGTATGTCTATCTAGTATTGACTAAAGATAAATCATGTTTAGCTTGAAACATTCCATGATTTTTGTATGTCTATCTAGTATTGACTAAAGATAAATCATGTCTAGCTTGAAACATTCTATGATTTTTTTTCCCGTGTATTTAAAAAAGAAAAATAGCAATCCTCAATTGTTATAAAAAACGTTGTTTTGATTTAAAATTAATTGGACCAACGCTAAATTGAGTTTTACGATGTATTCTAAGTTTTTTCAATCAAAAGGTTTTGTATGTAGACATAAAATAAATACTGTATGTGAAAAAATAATAGATTTATGAAGATGAACACGAATTCTTTAACATGAAGATATATTATTGTCATTAATTTATTTGTAGTGAAATTTTTGTATTAACATAGTCGAATAGTTTTATCTTCCTTGTCCGTCCTCTTCGCTTTAATGTTAAAAGTGTTAAGACTACAAGTTTAGAGTTCCTGGTTGGATTCCTAAAGATTCTGGTGAGTATGTTTTCTATCATCCTGCTAAATAATATAAAGGGAGTAAATTTGTGTGTTTGTATGTCTGTAGACGCAAGTGCTCCAAAATCAAGAAACCTAAAGCTGAAACTTCGCTCGCGTGAACCTTAGAGTATGTACAGTACAGTATTGTAACTCGGGCGATTTTTTCTTTAATATTGACATATATTGCGAGATAGATGACCTAAACTACGTAAAAAAAAGTTAATATATATGAATATAATGTAATATTTAATATAGTTTTTTATCCAACTTAACTCACTAAGGAAAATTATCAACTTGAAGTCCAAAAAGAAATGTCAATCTTAAATCGAAAGAGAAATTAGGGTTCGATTTTATTGGTTGTTTTGTATTCATACTAGTAGGTCAAAGCTTTATTTTATTTTAATTTAGTACCATAATTATGTATTTAAAAAATAGACGACTTCACCAATAAATGGCTGGTGATTAAGAGCTTAATGTATTTTAATGAACCCAGAGGGTGTGAACCTTAAACTTTTTTTTTATTATTTGTCTACTTCTGAGAGCTTAAAGTCTTAAAAAATGTTTCGACTGGTTCACGGGGGTGGGGGGTTATTAGGTTAGACCAGAGGTGGCCAAACAGTCGATCATGATCTATCGGTCGACCTCGACTGCTAGTTTGGTCAATCACCTGGTTGATCGATTAAAAAAAGATTTAGAGAAAGAAAATTAAAGAGAAGGTTTGTCAATTTTTCTCAAATCATTATTAGAAATATAAATATTGAAGATGTCTGTCTGATGAACATTTACAATCCTGCCTTCGCTTATGACAGAAAAATTATGAGCCCTCATTCAACAAAATATCCTGCCATGCATCAACTTCAAAGTAAAGTGTTTAATGAGATAATATTTTTTTCAGGGAAATTATTTATTATATTATGTGGTTTGTTGAAAAACTCAGTTTCAGTGTGTGAAAGGACAAGTTTTTATATGCAATATAATTGACTGTTAGAAAATGATTAACTCATTTTTTGTTTTAACAATGAAACAAACCATATAAGCCTATGGATCCGTAGTATATCGCAAAGAATTTTCCTTCCATGGAGTAGATCTCTAGATCAAAAAGTCTGGCCACACCTGGGCTATACCAAGAGACATGGTAGAAAGCCAAAACTTGACAGGGGCTTGTATAAATAAGTAAAACTTAGTTTGTCCACCTTAGTCATATTTTCATTAACTTTACAAATTGTGAATTTGACGTCTTAAACTGCGTGACTCCCAGTGTAGGTAAATAAGAAGCACAGAAATCTGAGACCATGCATATGTAAAAAAAGGTAACCATTATTTGAATGGCTTTAAAAAAATCATCAATACTATCATATCACGTCTGTGAGAATCTCTAAAACCAAGACTCATAGAAAGATAAAACTTGGTTTAGGTCTAGGTCTAGGCACTTGGTGTAAACTCAGGCTGTGCACCTCGGACATATTTTATTTTTCCTTTACATATATTCAGAGTCTTACGCCTTAAACCACTTGACCATCAGTGTGGGTAGTTTCAAAATCAAAATACAGAAACCTCTAAATATAAAAACTTTGAATATTTATTTAAATAAACCTAATGGCATGCACCTCGATAAAAACCTTTTTACTCCTATATATTGAGAATGACGCATTATACCATTTGACCATCAGTTATTCGAGTAGCTTGGAAAAAATACAAAGCTTAAATTTTACATGGACTGATTTGCTTAAGTAAGCTTTGGGATGTGTAACTAAGTCATATTTGATCTTACTCTTAAATATATTACGAGTATGACGCCTTAAATCACGTAGCCAGTGGTGTGGATAGCTCCAAAACCAAGAAAAATAAAATACTGAAACTTTACGTCCGTACTTATTGAAAAGTTAGAGCGAACGCCTTTGGCGTTTTATTTAAATTTAAATCCATTGGAAATCTGGCGCGTTAGATGTCGTGACTATCGATTCGGATTGCTAAAAAAACAAGAAACATAAAGAGCGAAAAGTTAAAATAGGTATATGTTCTTAGGCTAGTTTTATTTTGTGAGCTTATACACATTGTGAGAGCCTGACGTCCAAAATGACGTGATCACCAGTGCTAATAACTCAAGTCCAAACCAAAGAACCGTACTACCTTAAATTGGTTTAATTATTTCGGTATAGTTGCTGATGTGCACCTCAATGATTTATTTTTACTTTGGTATATATATTGTGAGCTCGATGTCTTAGACTGCATAACTACTGGTCCATATAGGATCAAATAAAATAACCTAAAAGGTTTAAAGTTTATATGCTCACAAAAGGCACAGAAGCTGTATTAGTTTTCTACCTGTACAACGCCGGACACTTTCAGCTTTTCAGCTAGCATTAAATATTTAGACGACAGGTAATTGTGTGTAGTATTAGGCGTATTAATTTAAGTGAGTTTGTAAATCACGTGTTTAAATAATCTATGTTTATAAACATGAACACGATATCTCCCTTCTGGTAGATAATAATTACTTAAATGTTAAAAGTTCGACTATAAGGGAAAATAGACATATTAGTTCTTGCTTAGCAGATTATATCTAGCAATTTTTATTCTTTGACAATGAAAGTATTATTTCAAAATATGTTATGGATTTAAAAATCTTATTCAAATAAAATTTTTAAGAAATACATTTCACAAGTAATATTATTTATCTATTTCATTATATATATATAAATAAATATAAAAACAAATTTACAAAATAAAATGTTATTTTTTTGTATTAAAATTGGTTACTTTTGTTCAAATATGTATACTTGTGTAATGTTAGCTGAAAATTGTTCTGAGGAATGAAACTAAAATAATATAAAGTATATTATATTTTGAAATAGCAAAGATTCGCGGTCCTAAACGTAATAACTGTCTTCAATTTTTCTCCTATTATAAAAACAGAAAACTCAAATATTGTATTTTATTTGAGCTTGTTCTCAAATATATATTTTTTCGAGGATGTAAAAAAAAATGAAAACAAAGTGAACGGTAGGGTGGATATATTACGAGACCCAATGTCACATAAAAACCAACGACAAGGAAAGATAAGAGAAAGAATAAAGAAGAGTGGAATACGAGGTCGTAGTTTGTAAAACGCAAGATTTAATCATTTACAGAAATATATAAACAAACACACACACACACACACTCTTACAGATACTAAATAAGTAATATATCAAAAACAAAACTCGATTTATAGGCTAAGCAGTTCAAATAAGATTGATATTAAAATAGAGTTATTGGAATTAGGTGAGAATGGATATTTTTTATTCATTTTTGTTTGATATATATATACGTATAAACTTTTGTAATGTTGTTATTTAAGTAAGGAAATAGGTTTTGTAGTGAACGCTAACAATACTACGTATATGATCACAGATAGAGAACATATTGGGGACAATAACTTAAATATTACTGCAAACAACATATCGTTTGACAGGGTTAATGAGTTTAAATATTTAGGAACAATCTTAACTAGCAATAACGATATTAGAGTGGGAATTATGAAAATAATACAGTCGGTAAATGCATGATATTACTTGGTGAGTAAGTGGTTGACATCTTGCTTGATATCAAGAAATGTAAAAATCAGAATATTCAAAACAATAATTTCACCGGTTGTTCTCTATGGGTGTGAAACGTGGTTTCTTAATTTACACGACGATAATAAATTTGGGATTTTTGAAAACAGGGTGCTTAGGAAGATATTGGGTTCAAAAAGGGAAGAGGATACTGAGGATTGGAGGAGTCTACATTATGACAAGTTACATACCCTGTACTCATCACAAAACCATTTTAGGAATATTAAGTATTTCAGATTACGTTGGGTAGAAGATGCAGTGCGAATGGAAGAATATAGACCTAATTTTATAGTATTGATTGGCAAAACCAATGAGGATAGACCATTAGGAAGACCTAGACTCAGATAGGAGAGTAATATTAGAATAGACCTGAAAGATATAGGTTTTAATGAGATGGACTGAATATAACGAGGTCAATATAGTAATATAGTGTGTTGAGGTGGACTGGATATATCTAGCTCAAGATAGGGATAGGGTGTAATGAGGTGGACTGGATATATCTAGCTCAAGATATGAATAGGGTGTAATGAGGTGGACTGGATATATATAGCTCAATATAGGGATAGAGTGTAATGAGATGGACTGGATATATCTAGCTCAAGATATGGATAGGGTGTAATGAGGTGGACGGGATATAACTAGTTCAATATAGGGATAGGGACTAATGAGGTGGACTGGATAACACTATTTCAAGATAGAAATAAGTTGTAATGAGCTGGACTGGATATATCTAGTTTAAGATAGGGATAGGGTGTAATGAGATCGACTGGATATATCTAGCTCAAGATCGGGATAGGTGTAATGAGGTGGACTGAATATATCTAGCTCAAGATAGGGATAGGGTGTAATGAGGTGGATTAGTTAGAACTAGCTCAATATTGGGATAGGGTCTAATGAGGTGGACTGGATAAAACTATCTCAAGATAAGGATTAGGGTGTAATGAATTGGACTGGATGGAACTAGTTCAAGATATTGATAGGGTGTAATGAGGTGGACTGGATGGAATTAGCTCAAAATAGGGGTATATGGCGTATTTTTGTAGTACGGTAATAAACTTTTTAGTTCCTAGTGCCACAGAGTAAGTAAGTAAGTAAGAAAATAAATAATAGTATACCTAATAAAGTGATGATTGTTTAAGATTAAAAATCAGTTTATAAACATGATTACAAACAATTTTTCAGAACAAATATATGTTTTTAATACTTTTATTTTCTCATGTGATTTACAGTGAATTTTTAAAATATGATCTATTTATGAAAATGTAAGTCTTATCATTCTTTTTTCTCCCAAAATCAAAATTATTTCCTAAATATAATACTGTTCCTTGGTAAGTGGACATTAGTTCTTAGTTTTAAATCAAATTATTAATTACTACACCCATAAAATATTTAAATAGTCTATAAAGTTTTAACTACAACTGGTACAAATCCAGCAAGTGTTGGCAATAAAAAAAGATGGATCAAGTTAATAAAGAATTTTAATTGAAGCCTACATTTTGGTTTAGACCTCGTTTACAAAAATTAAGTAAATCTCTCTAAAATAAGTTGTTTTTAAAGCTATGCATTTCCATGGATTAAACATAATAGAATTTGAACTAAACCAGAGATTGTAATCTTCGTATAATATGTTGAAAAAAGACTTATATATTCGGAAAACAACCGCGACGTTTAACTTAGATGGCCAATATTCTCACCATAAACTATTCTGGAATTTTCTTATCCCCAGGATAATAAATCTACATATTTTTTAAAGAAATACTTCATTATTAATGCAAAGGAAATTATTTTAGCTTAAACCACCCACTCTATTTTATCATAGAATATTTTTTGAAAACTCCCATATGTAATTAAATCTATAAAATTTTCGAATCCTTTCTATTGGTTGGCAAATAAAAATATCTTTTAGAGTAGTCAAACTGATTATTTTTAGAATATATTTATATAGTTTTTTATATATTAGTTTAAACTCTAAAGTCAAGTGATTGAATGCTTAGAATTTTATGTTAAAGCCTTATTTCATAGTGCCTTATTTACAGCTGAATTCCTTAGTTTTATAAGAGTGAGTGTCAGGCCGAAGTATCTAAGAAATATAGATAATAAAGATTTTAAAAGATTGTGTCTGTATAGTAACATAAATATATTCTTTAATGGGTTGGGCAGAAAAAATAAGTTAAGCTTTTTTTAGTCTGGATGGATTTAATTTTGGTTTATCACAAGGGGGGAGGGGACGAGCCTTAAGCTAAAATCTTAAAAACTTATTTTCAACCAGATCTAAATTTGTGAGATCTCGGCGTTATAATTAACGATGAATTATATTATCCCCATCACTGGTAATCTTTCGCTCTTCATTCCGCGAGCTTTCTGGCTTTAATTAAGTTTTCTGCGGCTTCATTTTGTTTGATTGTTTTATATTCTTTCAAAACTCATTTATAATTTCACAACACTATAAGCTATGACAGTTTTTATTACACTAAATTTATTTTAATAAACAATTTCAATGAGCAAGAGACTAAAATATGGCTTGATAAATTATTAGCTTTATCCGTACTGGCTCGGCTGGGCAGGGGTTTTCATACTATTTTGGTTAAAGGTTCAAATTTCTGTCTCTAATTGGCTCAGGGGTGCAATACTGTACCTATAATATTAGGGTTAAATACAGATTTAAAATATACTTACTAGCCTATTTATGTACAATTATACTCACAGAGTTGCAAGGTGAAAGATGAATGAAAACACCAATAAACTTACTTAATAATATACAAAGGGAAATAATAAAAATCATAATTGCAAGTCCATTTCAAATTTACAAGATATTTACAAAGTTTGCCGATAATTATAAAAAATATTCATTTAGATACATTTGTAGGTATATTTAAAAAAATTCACTGAGATGTTTGGCACTGTTTATTCTTAACAAGTTTGTCAATGTCTGGTCTTATTTTATTATGTTTCAGGTCTAAGAGTTTTTTAAAGGTAAGCATCAGATATTTTTTGTCCTGGCTTTTGATTTCATAAGATTCATTCTTGACAACAACTGCTCGCAGACATAAGTGCTCCCGAACAGTGACATCCTCTTCAAAGCATGCAGAAGAATACTTGGAAATATGTTCCTGTCAATATTTAGAAGAGACTTCAAAGAGTCTCAAGTTGATATTTTCTTTTTAAATAAGTGTTGCACTGCAAACCAATCAGATCAATTGGCCTATTTCTAGTCACATCCTCAACTAGACACATTGAAAGGCTTTACAAACAGATTAATTAGTTTTTTGTTTTCTTGAAGTCCATGAATCTGACTTGAATTCTTCTTTCAGATCAACTAATCAGAATACTCACACTTTGGTCAGTTTCAGGAAGTGAGTCAAATATTGTTTCTGGAGCTGAATTTTCCATAAACTAAGTTTTTTGAAAAAGATTGTGTATTACGTTATCTTTTCCTCACAATCTTGTGTTAAGATCATTAAGATATTTCGTAGATTCGGTCAATATTCCAAATCATTTCAGCCACTAAGAATCCTTAAATGAGGCACAGGCTATCCTTTACTTCTCAAAAAAAGGGTATGGCTTCCTTCAGGTCAAAGACCCTTTAGAACCTGATTTCTCTAGAAAACCTAGAACACACAAAAAATAAACATCCCCATATTCTGAATCTATCTCGGACCAAAAGTTTTTTTTAATTTCAGGGGGTTAAGTCTTCGGAATTTGATAAAGTTCACGACTTTTATGAAGACCCTCACTACTTAATCGGAATTATTGATCTTGCACATAAGTTGTGGATAATACAGTGAAATTGATTAAGGATGAGCTGTCCTCACGTTTCTTATCAAAACAAAAAGTCCTTCATTTTTATCAACCATAGCTGGTGAACCGTCTTTTATAAGTCCAGATAGATTTGCAAATTTAAGATTGACTTGATTTAAGACTACCAGCAAATTTTCAAGGATATTTCCAAATTCCTTTCCTAGGATAACCTCAAAATGTTCATCAATACCACAAATGAAAATATCTAGCTGTACTGTATTGATCAGTTACGTACTTTCATCAATAGCAATGGAGTAAAAAAACCAACTTGGATGCACGATCCTTGAAAGAATTTTCTATACTTCCAGCCAACGCTCCACTTTTTCTAGCAACCGTTACTCCAGCTAACTTTGGAAAAAAACATGCTTTTGAGATGAGAATGATACATCTGCAGCTGATCCCACTCACTCTTTTATAAATTCACCATCTGAGAAATCTTTTGGTTTAGAAGCAACTTTTTTTCTCATATAATAAAGCTTACCTTCACACCGGCTCCATTTTCTACATGTTGTCCCTTATATATAAATTGATGGATTTGTGGCCTATTCTTGAAATCTCCCACTCTATAAACCCACTACTGATCTTGAAGAGCGTCGAGCTCTGCAGCATTCTTAGTTTCATAATTATGTTTTAAGTTGTGTTCTTTCATGACAGAAACCAATTCATGACATACCAAACACGCCAGCTTGTAATTGACTTCAACAATATGTCCACTTATCCTTAAAAGCATGGAACTCTTCACTAGCTTTAGGCATTTTACTTGTACTAGCCACCAATAAAACATACAGTAGACGTACTGTAGATGAAACTATAGGCCATTTTCATAGCCATACTTATCACGGCTCAAGTTCAGCGCCGTACTAAATACAAGAAGACACCTACCTAAACTCGAATATAATGGGCTTGTTTCTCACTGGCCCAGCCATCCTATATTTAGTATAGCACCGGACTTGAGACTTACTCACTTTGATTATGAAACTGGCCCTAAGATTTGGCATGCAATGGCGTCCCGAGTGTCTAAGTGGTGACAAGTGAACGTGAGCACACCCAACTATGCTCGAACGCACCCGAAGTAGAACTCCCTCATTTGTCTACTAAAGTTGGCATTTGACGGTTAAAGGTTCAGTTCATTTGTATAAAAAAAAATATTTTTCTTCAAGTAAATATAAAAAAATCTCTTATAAAATAACATAAATTTCGTAAGTAAAAAAAGCATTTATTTTTTAGTTAATTATGTCAAATATACATCTGAATTTATGATTGCTTCTCTTGAAATAAATTTTATAATTTTCGTGAGCCGATGTTTCGTGAAAATTTTATGGTGGCCCACAGGTAGAGGACCTCTGGTCCAAGCTATCAGTCTTGCAATATACTGGCTAGATAGTGATCGGCGGGTGATGTTAGAATCACGGCCGGTTGCGAGTTAAGCGGTTTCCAACATGGATATTTCACTGTGATCTTCCCATAGCTTCTCACACAAATGTGGGTGCACCTACTTTAGACTACCTTCCTCAAACATTCCTGCCCCTATGTTCCTAAAAAAATTTCATTCCTCACCATTATTTAATACTAAACCATCTATTGAAAAACTTGATGTTTTAAATAAACAATCATTTCCTATCATGATAAAGGTTTTCAAACGCCTGAAAATATAGATCCGCTAGAAACAGCTTTATATACCTATTATGTACCAGAGGGATTTAGGTTTCTCCTAAAAGTTTAAAGTAGTGGCGTTCAACCTTCTTTAAACGAGAGCCTTGTAAAAACCCTTTTCCCCACCCAACCTTCTACGCAGTTTTCATATCACACTCGAATGAGTTTGATAGACACGATGATAACAGGCATTATTTCCACCACCGCTACCGTTGATTGATAATGACGTGCCACCCTATCTGCAGGTGAACCAACTCATCAACGCTGTCACGTCCTTCAAAAGGTGACACAAAAGGGGGGGAGGAGGGGATCTGGTAGGAAAGTATCTCCTCCAGTCGAGGTAGCATTGAGATCAAGTTGAAGATATGTCACAAGTTTAAAAATCTAATTCTTACTCTTAGCTAGGAAGTCTTAATTCACTTTTAAATAAACCCTTCATGTGTTTATAATATCATCGTTAAACTAAGGTGCAGATAGTGGGTGGTTTTTTTTTATTTTTGAACACGTATTAGAAAAACACACGACAAATGCAACAGTTAGAAACCATATATAGTGACAAGGCAGGAGGGAATTTTTCCTGCGATTTAAGTGTTGTATATCAAGGCAGGGCCACCACTTTTTTTATTATTAAAACATTCCCTGTGTTCTCTATGTTCTTTAGAGTTTAGACTATCGCTTTTCGATCGGTATGCCACAATGAGTCAGCAGGTGTGCCGCGGAGTTTGGGAGAAGATATAAAAGAAGTGAGAAAAATTTTGAGGAATAGAAATATATCTTTTTGAATCCACTATCAACCTTTTTTTTTTCAAATAAAAACATAATAATTGGAATTTCAGCTATTTAAATTTTGAACACAATCTTAATAGTAGTTTTTAATTGATAAAATCTTTTCTTAAAAAGCTGTGAGTGTGCCTTTCTTATTTTTCTGCCATGAGTTGAAAAAGGCTGAGAATCGCTTTCTTAGAGAGTGGTAGAGAAAAATGAGATTTCATTTTTCATAAAATTGACTCATATGAAATCATATTATTCGTGTACGACAGGATTGTGTTACCTTACTGGAAAATGTTTTTAGTTGTTATGTAGCCTATGTGTTAAGGACAAAAAGTGAAGGAGGAGATAAATTAATAAGAAATAAATTCACATCAGCGTGCTCATTTCTTCAGTTCACCTTTTCTTCTATGAAACGACCAACTATATGAAGATTGCATTTTAATGTCACCAATTTACAAATATTTCAGTATTGTTTTAGCTTATTATAAAACTCCCTGTTTTTTCGCGGTTTCTCCTAGGAATAAAAACCTCCCAGTGTTTACTGGCTCTGAGCTGCGTTTCAAATACAAACATTATACGAATTTGGGTGGCCACAAGAGAGACTTTTGCATTAATATAACCTTTGATAAAACCTGACCAATAGTGATACCGATGCCATCCTGATACCAATAATTTTTTTAAGATGAATAGAAAAACAACGTATTCTCTAATATGAAAGTACAAAAGAGTACACAGTTTGGATGGATGGAACTAAAACATATATTTAAGTGTGTAAATCAGTGAAGTAGGGACGAATAAAACAAAGCCAACTGGGAAGGAAATAGCGCCAAGTAAATGGAATTTTCCTTTAGTCAATCATTTACAAACTAAGGAATTAATCCTTCACTTTTTACTTTCTCTCTATCTTACAGGTAGAGAAAGTATGGTGATCGTCAAAAAAATCGAACTCGAGATTTTGATGAATTTTGACGTTTCATGACTTCCTGAATCCGAAAAAGTTGTTTTTGAATTTCCGTCTGTCTGTCTGTCTGTCTGTCTGTCTGTACCTCCAACTAGAGCCTAAACTATTTTACCGATTGAGCTGAAACTTTATATCTAGGGTTTTCATAGGGTTGCCCCGAGGGGTTTTTGGAATTGGATATCTACCCCTAAAATTAAGGGTAGTTTACTGAAGGGCAAAAAGAGAAAAAGTAGATTTTCTCAAAATCGGCTCTAACGATTTTGATTAAATTTCATTTATGAACATTAATAAATATTCCAAACAAAATGGCTACTCTCAATATTTCGGCAAAATGGCTTTAAGGGCTCCGGTCTGATGCGTAAATTAACATTTTTTATAATAGCTCCGAAACTATTTGAGATATGAAATTACTTAGCATTACGAATATGTATATATATTTATAATACAAATATTTTATTCGAAACATATTTTTATAAAATCAATAATTTTCAATCTATACGCAATTATATATACATTTTTAGCTTTTTGGACATTAAAGCTTAAGTATTGCGATCGTAAAAAAAAACTAACCTGAAATGTTGATGGATTTCGACGACTCATGACCCCCCGAACCCTAAAAAATAGTCTTTGCAATGCCGTCTGTCTGTGTGTCTATTAAAACTTAAAATTAAGGGTAGTTTACTGAAGGGCAAAAAGAGAAAAAGTCGATTTTCTCAAAATCGGCTCTAACGATTTTGATTAAATTTCATTAATAAACATTAATAAATATTACAAACAAAATGGCTACCCTCAATATTTCGGCAAAATGGCTTTAAGAGCTCCGGTCTGATGCGTCAATTAACATTTTTTTAAATAGCTCCGAAACTATTTGAGATATGAAATTACTTAGCATTACAAATATGTATATATATTTATAATACAGATATTTTATACGAAACATATTTTTATAAAATCATTAACTTTCAATCTATACGCAATTATATGAATTTTTTAACTTTTTGGACATTAAAGTTTAAGTATTGCGACCGTAAAAAAAAAACTAACCTGAAATGTTAATGGATGTCGACGTCTCATGACCCCCACAACCCTAAAAAATAGTCTTTGCAATGCCGTCTGTCTGTGTGTCTATAAAAACTTAAAATTAAGGGTAGTTTACTGAAGGTCGAAAAAGAGAAAAATTTGGTTTTCTCAAAATATGCTCAAACGATTTTGATTAAAATTCGTATCTAGGCGTTGATTAAGATTATAAATAAACTGGCTATTTTCATTTTCCTATGAAAATGATTTTTAGGATACATTACAGAAGCGTTTATTTCCGTATCTCCACAACTATTGGAGAAACTAAACAATTTATCATTGCAAAATTGTAGGACTCTTAGAAATAAAAAACTTTTATTTGACATATATTTTTATAAAAGCAGCAGTTTCTGAGATATTTGCAAATATATTAATACAATTTTGTGAGCTTTAGTTGTAAACATATACTACTTAAGTCTTAACTTTCATTCTCCAATGCCATAGAGTAATTAAATATAAGTATCTAAAAAAGTATGTTATTTTTCTTTAAATCTCTTAGGAGAAATGTTTGCATAGCAATGATTTATCTCCATTTTAGACTCAATAGTCAATATTTACATTTTTTATTGGTCAAAATGTATAAATGAATAGTTAAATATCAATGCGATGACTTGAAGATCTGCAACACCTTATAAAATGTTAAAATTTTAACCAGAAATCGAAATTTTAATACGAAGTGTTGACCCTTGTGGAAGACATTAAACTGTTTGAAATGCTCTTAGGTGGACAAAGATGCGCCTCTTTTCTCATTGATTCTATATCATTGTATATTATTTTATGCGTGTTCTTATGTGGAGTGGTGATGATACATTGTACATTATTCCGTTCAGAAATCTTACGAGTTTATAGAAAGAGAGAGAAAGTCTGTGCGGTGTCCCGTACCATTTATTTTACTCTTTAGAGCCTTATCATTGAAACAATTTTAATAAACTAACCTCATTATTTATTTACATCCCTCTCACTCAAATCAATTTGGGACTGTTAGTATGTGACGTAAAAATAGCCACTTGTGCAGTTTAATAGTAAAAAAAGACTTGCGTACAAAGTCATACGTTGTTTTGTGGCCGTAATCTCTGTAGTTTGACGTCCGTGATATCCTTGTCCGTTTTAGGTCCGTGAAAAACTACGCTACTACGACCTTAAGATAATAGTGTGAGAATGTATTCGTTCAGGCAGTCGTTATTTAAAACCTTGTCCAAATGTTTATTCAGAAAGATTCTGACATGATAACATATTAAGGTTACAGATTGTATTTCTGAACATAGAGTTAATATATGGCCATTTTTAATAAATTGCAGGTGCTCTTAGCGCTGATCTAGAAGTTGGAGATGTACTCACCCCCTCTAGGGACGTAGATGTTGAGGTAGAGACAGTCCTCGCTCTGGTTGACCAGCAAGGGCAAGAGTTTTTCCAAGTACATCAGTCGGCCCCGGGGAAGCTCTAGAAGCGCCTCCGTGCGGTTACTTATTTGAGGAGCCTTCTGGGGACAGACGGGAGAGAAAGCATCCGCCAACCGCGGGCTGCGCCACATCGAGGGGGTGACGGGTGGCATGTACCTCAGAGAGCCGAGAGGCGGCGTGGCGTACGGTACGCCGAGGAACGCCTCCACAGGGGGGTGGTGCGGTGAGTTCTGTTGCAGTATGACCCCCCTCAAGGGGCCGTACTTGGTTCTTACCACACGCGTGCTGTACTTGTGCACGGGCAACGAGGACGACGGCTCGGCGAGCAAGAGTGTGGGTAGGAGGTGCGCCGTCAGTAGCAATGAGGGGAGGACGACGCCATGGAGGGAGAGCGGCATGGCTCGGTGGGCGTCACCCGGGGCGATGACGGAGGCATCGCTCCTCCATCACGACGCCGCGCCACGGCTTCAACAGCCCCACCGCCACCCGACGAGCGTCGCAGCGGGAGCGACACCCACGGAGGTTGGCGCGGCGTCCATCACTCGTGCAACCCGCCCGCACACGCTCACACGCGACGACACACTTACGATAAGTTAACACCTGTTTGGCGATAGACTAGACGTGCAGCATTGAGCTGCCCACGGTAGCCTCTCGTTCAAATCCCGACAACTCTCAGATAAACAGTATATTCACTATTCTAACTACTTGATATTATTTTGTAATATTATAAATATCAAAATACTATGGAATATTTGAATCTCAACAAATTACTGTGTTTATTTTCTTTAGTAAGATGTATTTATTTAATCTATAAGTAAAAAGTCTTAAGTGAACAATTATCTGATAAATTATGTACATAAAACTTTCTCGATGTTAAGAAAGAGCTCTTCTGATCCATAATTCCACCTTCGTGCATCCAAAATAGAGGGCCATGTTGGAAATGAAGCTCCTAGAAAAGAAACAATGCGTTAGTTTTGTTTTTCAATATAGGTAAAGTGACATAGATATTAATATCAATTAAACAAAATATAATTTAAATTACACTATGACGTACGCCTGGTATAATTTGTATTTTATATATCAATTTGGGAACAAATTGGACAATTAAGAAATGAAAGGGTCTGGCTATTGAAACTCTGACTCGCTTCGTAGATATTCACAAATCCAGCGTTATGTAAAATAAAAAATAAATAAATAAATCTGTCACCAAATTCGTGTTGAAAATTATCAAAAATGTCTCGAAAGTTAAAAAAAAAATTAATTGTAAATAATTTTCAAAAATAAAGCGCAATTTTGACGATTTTTTTGATGAGATACTACGGTTATGAAAGCGAGATAAACAGTGAAACAAACAAATAAAGTACTTTGTAATAGGTTCACAACAGAAATAACTGAAATCATAGACGGCCATTCTTATCAGAAATGCCGTGGTGTCACTTCAAGCTGTCAGCACCCAAAGCTTGAAGTAATTATCACTCCAACCTCAACTCGCTGTGATCCCTGCCAAATATATAAAAGAAGATAGCCGGTAAAAGAATGTCAACCTGGTATTCGCTTTTATTGTATCAGAGTGATGGCATCACGCGCTATCCTTTTGAAAAAAAATATATATATCATGTGGTGAGTAGATTTGTCCCTGAATACGTGCAAGAGAGAACAAAAGTTGTTGCGTGATGCAGAACTGACATAGCAGCAGGGAGGGGCTATATAATATATCAACTCGGCACATCATTTATCTATCCATGTGGATTGGGGAACACATACCCATGGGGATTGAATGAGGAAGAAAGGATTTAGAAGAAATGTACTCTCATTAGCATGTTTAAGTATATTGACAAACCGTTAAGGATAAGCCACCCCCAGTACAGCCAAATGGGGTTTAAAACTCAAGCTTTCCATAACAGGAAATTCAGTATGCTGCGCGAATGACGCCTTAGAGCAGGGGTATTCAACATTTTTCGTTCGCGTACTGACAGATAATTTATTAATTTATCTTTACCTTTGTATTCCTAAAATGAAACCATCCGATAGAAACCGATAGAAAAAGAAATTCACATGTCCCTACGTGTGAGTTTCTTGTGGTGAACACTAAATCTGGCGCTGATAATTTAGTGTTTATCATGAAACTTTACGAACAGGCTGTACCGTTATATGTAGGACCCACTTTAGGGGTGGACAGGAGACATAAAAAGAACTAAAAAAGTTAATATAAACATGTGTCCCATTCGACCTTGTTTTTAAGCTATAGTCCTGTGATGTTTTTACTTGCATCCATCACAGTTTCCTACCTATGGTCTGGGTGAGTTTTTTTTTTATTCAAGCCATATATTTTTCTAGTACCGACTTGCTAGGTCTGTCGTATCTTCATCTAACTTAAGACTAGGACAGGCACAGCATCCAGTCCCCGGCCGTTAATTCATCACGTCGTAGAATGCCGTTCTCTTCCAACAATACCATGAATAACCCATAAGTAGGGACATGCAAAACTCGTATCTGCGATAAAGCGAGTTTCTACACCAATTTTACTTTTTTTCACGCGAATAACACGAGTTTAAGGATTTTTTTTTTCTAAATAAACACAATTTCTTTGTAATTCGGGCAAGTTACACCACATACAATATAATGCTCAACGTGGTAACACTGGCGATAGCGCTACTCCAGGACTTCATCTTGTACGGATAGTATCAGTTTTTGCTGATTTTAAAGGTATAGAAGGGATCACAGGCTATACAAATATTGTTATGAATATAGGTCCTTTTTTTAGGTAAACATTAAAAATCAAGATTTCTACTTTTACACATTACGATACTTAAATTTTAATTTCGATGGATCGATTCTTTGTTTGCAGCTTTTAAAAGATTCCATGCTATGTCTCAGCATGCTAGGTCTCTCCTTAATTGATAGTCTTTTATAGCAACATGTTTCGATGTTATTTTGTGACGTACATCAAGTTGGCCCGCCACTTTCTCCAAATGAATTGAAATTACTACAGTCCTTTGTGCTACGTTTGTGCTCATATGTGCCCGAAGCACGGCGTTAGTGCTATTTAATAACTCAAATTACTACGATTTTAGTGTGGCGGGCCAACTTGATTTCAAGCTGGCCCGCCACATTTTCAAAATCAAAATTTTCTTATGCCATTCGTTAGTGGTGCATTTGTGCTCATATGTGCCCGAAATTCAGCTTTGGTGCTATTAAATTACGCCCGTGGCAATGTTTTTAGTGTGGCGGGCCAGCTTGATGTTCAAGTTGGCCCGCCACATTTACGAGATCAAAATTTTCTTATGCCATTCGTTAGTGGTGCGTTTGTGCTCATATGTGCCCGAAATTCAGCTTTGGTGCTATTAAATTACGCCCGTGGCAATGTTTTTAGTGTGGCGGGCCAGCTTGATGTTCAAGTTGGCCCGCCACATTTTCGAGATCAAAATTTTCTTATGCCATTCGTTAGTGGTGCGTTTGTGCTCATATGTGCCCGAAATTCAGCTTTGGTGCTATTAAATTACGCCCGTGGCAATGTTTTTAGTGTGGCGGGCCAGCTTGATGTTTAAGTTGGCCCGCCACATTTTCGAAATCAAAATTTTCTTATGCCATTCGTTAGTGGTGCGTTTGTGCTCATATGTGCCCGAAATTCAGCTTTGGTGCTATTAAATTACGCCCGTGGCAATGTTTTTAGTGTGGCGGGCCAGCTTGATGTTCAAGTTGGCCCGCCACATTTTCGAAATCAAAATTTTCTTATGCCATTTGTTAGTGGTGCGTTTGTGCTCATATGTGCCCGAAAGTCAGCTTTGGTGCTATTAAATTACGCCCGTGGCAATGTTTTTAGTGTGGCGGGCCAGCTTGATGTTCAAGTTGTACCCACAAACTCTCCCTCCTTCCGAATGCTAGTACCCTTCCTTTAAATTCTACCTTTCCTAAATTATAACCACGCCATTTGTGAAAGAAACAGATAAATATAAATTTTATTTCATAAATGGCTCTCTACCAAAATGTGGGTACACTTCCTCAAATAATAACCATCCTCATCCTTGACCCAACAGAGTATTTAGTACATATGCGTACAACCCAAACGGGTAATCATACCCGGTGTTAATAAATAAAATAAATATAAAGAGTATTTGGGTGAGTATCATATGATAAGGAAATAGGTAAAAACTATGTTGCCTAAGCAACTTAAATAAAAAACACAAATGTTATGTGACATATATTATTTTAAAGTCCAATATGTTTAAATTTACTTTTAGATAGTTTAATTTTTTTAATTACGTCATTTAAGTTGGGTTTTTAAAAATGGAAATATCAAAATGTCAAAGAATAACTAGATGGCATAGATTAGAATGCTAGGTATTTTAAAATGTTCTATAAACCTGTAGGATTGTTGCATGTGTTTCCACTCCTAAGAAGAAATATGCCTTGGTTTGACCCTCAATATAGTTCAGTTAGGGCAGATATCATTTACAAACAATGCATATTACTACCCTTTCGGAATACCCGCACATGCATATAGAATAGGGATGAGAAAGATAGAATTTAGAGAAAGTGTACTTGAATTTGTGTAGAGGAAGAGTGGGAAATCATTTATGACTAGCTACCTCAGTACAACCACTGGGATTCAAAACCCATCCTCTCTGTCACCGGCAAGCCAGCCAAGAGGAGACTGACACTTCTTACCACGCGATAAGTGGTGTGAATTGTAGGGGCTATTCTTAATTGTTTTTAATTTTCTTAAAAATTATTTGCTTGTATATTTTCTCTTAACTTCCCTCCTCTACGGATATTATCTTTTGAGTTTCTCGACACATTTTAAAATTCAAACCTCTCTGCTTTTTTTTGTGATCAGAAGGATGCTTTCTCCCATTCCTTTTCACCATTTAAAAAAAAAAATCGCAACAAATTATAGTACTACCCATTCCAACCAATATAGCACTAGCACCTGACGAAATTGTGTGTCGGTGCTGGATTGTTAGAAACTTTTCAGGTCTTAAAAGAGTATTGAAAGATAACAGAGCCCTCCCCCTTCTTCCCTTCTGTAACCAGCCAAGCGTACTTAATGGGGGTTTCACAAGAAAAGAATGGATGTAAAGTGACCTATCTCCAATGTAATATTAAATCGAAAAGGCATGAAAACGGTTTTTTTTGGGTTTATTCGGTTTTTTCATATATAAACACCCAATTATAATCGTACTGTTGCAAGCGTAAACTAGTTGCAATAATTAATGCCTAGTTAAAGAATTTAATTTCTTTCTCAATTATTAGTTTAAAGCTCAAACACATTTATTAATTTATAACTAATTTTGTATCTAATTATTCCATGGTTTTATTAAATTTTGAGTCTGGCATAATCGTTTTGCATATTGATAACTCAAATTTGACACAATACATATTTTATTATCATTCATGATAGTTGAGATATAATCAGAATAAGAATAACCTTTGGGTAAATGTGTGAAATGCTGGTTGCGGGCTGCCCCTTCAACTGTAAAGCTCTTTCTTAAAAATTTAGAATAAATAAAAAATGTACTTCTTCAACTTAAATGCATAGAAATTGATAATAACACGACCCAAGAAAATACGAGAAAAATAGCAATGGAGTTCTCAACCAAGGGCTCTTGAACATAATGTATGTACGTATGAGCATTACTTATAATGTGTAAAGAATAGAAATACATAAAAATCTGGGCTTGAGTGCACCCAAAGAAATAAACTTCGAACCTTCAAACAATTTGAGTCCCAACATCCGTGTAAGGGACAGCAAGATTAAATGTGATTCCAATGTTTGATATGTTGTGGAATAAAGTGGATTCCTAAAAGTGCAATAAAGGCGCGCCTAGGTGTATAAACTAAATTTACAACTTAGTTCAAGATAAATTAATTTGAAAGTTATTTTTGAACTTAAAAACCTATATCAGTAAATTATAGGATTGTTTATACTGTGACGAGAAAATACATCAGCCCAAGTGTCTTAGATACAATACAATTTTACCAAGATGAAATATTATATTAGTAAACTGTGATCCTGGCTTGTTGACCACCTCATTCTACAAAAAAGTTCAATTGTAGGCTTACACAGTCAATTATTGTGCTCCAGTTGTGAAGTGTTAGCTTTCCCGCTTCACTCCAATGGACGCAAAAGGTATCTTCCCATCAGTATCCTACCAAGCAATCCGCCCCGCCTGACTTCGCCTCACAACAGTGGACAGCAGAATTAAAATCGTTGTAACAAGCATAATTTAATAGCACCAAAGCTGAATTTCGGGCACATATGAGCACAAACGCACCACTAACGAATGGCATAAGAAAATTTTGATTTCGAAAATGTGGTGGGCCAACTTGAACATCAAGCTGGCCCGCCACACTAAAAACATTGCCACGGGCGTAATTTAATAGCACCAAAGCTGAATTTCGGGCACATATGAGCACAAACGCACCACTAACGAATGGCATAAGAAAATTTTGATCTCGTAAATGTGGCGGGCCAACTTGAACATCAAGCTGGCCCGCCACACTAAAAACATTGCCACGGGCGTAATTTAATAGCACCAAAGCTGACTTTCGGGCACATATGAGCACAAACGCACCACTAACGAATGGCATAAGAAAATTTTGATTTCGAAAATGTGGTGGGCCAACTTGAACATCAAGCTGGCCCGCCACACTAAAAACATTGCCACGGGCGTAATTTAATAGCACCAAAGCTGAATTTCGAGCACATATGAGCACAAACGCACCACTAACGAATGGCATAAGAAAATTTTGATTTCGAAAATGTGGCGGGCCAACTTGAACATCAAGCTGGCCCGCCACACTAAAAACATTGCCACGGGCGTAATTTAATAGCACCAAAGCTGAATTTCGGGCACATATGAGCACAAACGCACCACTAACGAATGGCATAAGAAAATTTTGATTTCGAAAATGTGGCGGGCCAACTTGAACATCAAGCTGGCCCGCCACACTAAAAACATTGCCACGGGCGTAATTTAATAGCACCAAAGCTGAATTTCGGGCACATATGAGCACAAACCCACCACTAACGAATGGCATAAGAAAATTTTGATTTCGAAAATGTGGCGGGCCCGCCACACTAAAAACATTGCCACGGGCGTAATTTAATAGCACCAAAGCTGAATTTCGGGCACATATGAGCACAAACGCACCACTAACGAATGGCATAAGTAAACTTTGATTTCGAAAATGTGGCGGGCCAGCTTGAAATCAAGTTGGCCCGCCACACTAAAATCGTAGTAATTTGAGTAATTAAATAGCACAAATGCCGTGCTTCGGGCACATATGAGCACAAACGTAGCACAAAGGACTGTAGTAATTTCAATCCATTTGGAGAAAGTGGCGGGCCAACTTGATGTACGTTATTTTGTGTAGTCTAAACATAAATTGATGATCCATTATTTCGATATTGCTATTTGTAAAACTGGAAGGTAATGATATTGAGATGAGTTTGACATTACCAAGCGTGAAATGTTTTGTGAGTATTTTTTTTTCCCCCAATATGTAAATAAATAGTTAAATAAACAATATGAACAAAAAATGTACTATACAGTTATGTCCTAGTTTTTTAATGGATACTAATTTGACTCGTATTTACGTAAATAATAACATTGCTTTTAGAATATAAAATCATTGCTTTTTGAGAAAAATAACACCACTTTTACCCTAAAGAAAACTCATCTTTTGCATGTCCCTATCCATAAGAAATACCTACTCAACGTGACCAGAGATATCGATTATTGTATGTAAACATTTTAATGTAACTTGGAAACAAGGTCAATTTGTACACATTCTTATATGATTTTTTTACTTTCTCGTTATCTTACAGGTAGAGAAAGTAAGTTAATGTGATCCTAAAAAAACCAAACTCGAGATTTTGATTAATGTCGACGTTTTATGATTCCCGAATTCGAAAAAGTTGTTTTCGCAACACCATCTGTCTAACTGTTTATCCGTTTGTCTGTCTGTACTTTGGGATAGAGCCTAAACGATTTTAGTCATTGGTCTAAAACTTGGTATCTAGGGTTTTCATAGGGTTGCCCCGAGGTCTTTTTGGAATTGGATAGCTAACCCTAAAATTAAGGAAATTTTCCTTAAAGGCGAAAAGAGAAAAAAAAAATCGATTTTATCAACATTGGCAATAACAATTTTGATTAAATTTAAATTCTAAGCACTGATCAATATTACAAACAAAATGGCTACTCTTAATTTTTCGTTAAAATAACTTTAAAGGTTCTGGTCTGATGCGTAAATTCTAATTTTTTTATCATATCTTCTTAACTATTTGAGATATGAAATTACTTATCATTTAAAATATGTATATCTATTTATAATACAAATATCTAACCCGAGATGTTAATGGGTGTAGACGTTTCATGACCCCTCAAAACGTAAAAAAGTGGTTATTGCAATGTGGTCTGTCTATGTTTTTATCCAACCCTAAAATTAAGAGTAGTTTAATAAAGGGCGAAAAGATAAAAAATAGATTTTCTCAAAATTCGTATCTATGCGTTGATTAAGATTGTTAATAATATGGCTATTTTCATTTTCCCGTGAAAATAACTTCTAGGGTTCTTTAAAGAAGCGGAAATTTCCGTAACTCCGCAACTATTTGAGATACAAAATAACTTATCATTGCAAAATTGTAGTACTATTAAAAATAAAAAACTTTTATTTGAAATATATCGTTACTAAACCAATCGTTTCTGAGAGATTAGCTAATATATTAATACAATTTTATGATATTTAGTTGTACAGAAATATTACTTAAGTCTTAGCGCAATAATTCTCCAATTCCATAGAGTAAGTAAATAAGTAAGTCTCTCAAAAAATTATGTTCTTTTTCCTTTAACCTCTTAGGGGAAAGGTTTGTACACTAATGATATATATCTCTATGATTTTACACTCAACTAGCGGACCCGACAGACGTTGTCCTGCCCGAAAGTTGGCTTTTCATTTGGCTAGCATAAGAGATTTTGATAATAAAACAAATACTATGTGATCATCACAATTACAAATTCACAATGAAATCCAATTAGTGAATAATACAAATATGACAAATTCAGTGTTTGTCAAGACAACACACAAAATAAAACATCTTTTCATTTTTGGCATTTCGCCCACAGCCCCACAAATATCAGTTGTATCGAAAAACAAACATAAATATGAATTATTCTCAGAAGTTCAATTATTCATGAACTTTTCAGAAGGTTTTAACGGTCAATTATTGATGAACTTATGATTTTTTTAACGGTCAATTATTAATATTATATTCATTATTATAAATATTGGGGAGTGTTGGTAGTGGGGGTGAAATTTTGAGGTCACATGTTCTGATATGCAAAAACTCTAACCCCCCCCCCCAAAAAAATAATAATAATTCCTAGAACCCGATTACAGCTCCACCTACCGGGTCCAATTGTGAATCTAAACCATTCACGGACCCACTAAAACATACACAGAAAATTTCATCAAAATCGGTCCAGCCGTTTAGGAGGAGTTCAGTGACATACACACGTACAGAAGAATTATATATATAAAGAAGAAGATAATCAATTTCTACCTTTTTTAATTGGTCTAAATTTATAAATGAGGAATTTAATAGGAATACGATAACTATAAGATGTGCAACCCCTTGATAAAATGTTGATAATAGCTCGGGTTTGCTAGTGTATTATTAATTCGTTTCACATATATTACGAGTTTTGAGTAAATATCTCAATTTTTAAACAATGGAGTGAGAAAGTCCGTGCGGAGTTCCATCCTTTTTTTTATTGTTTTTATTCTTTAGTAACCAATGCATGCTATGATCCCAGTTCATAAAAGTAAAACCAATATTGGTTTTCCATTCATTTACACTTTAATCGAAAGTAAAAGCACAAACATCTGAACGACCTATGGATACAGTTTAATTTACTTACTAGGCCACAATACACTGAATGAATAATACAAGATTTAGATACATTCATGATCGCCTTGTTTGTTTTTGTGTGGGAATGTGGTATTCTCACTACGTGTTTTTTTAAGTCAACTTTTAAAGGCCAAATAAGAAACTATGTATGTAGCAGCTCTAGTTTATCATGAGACACCTTCGTCGTTCAAACACGTGGACAAAGAAAGGCTCGTCTAGTTTCCTGGTGAAGTAGAGGCTGAGGTTCAAAGCCCGGACCGTATGTAATGATAATGTTTTTAAGCAACTCTCCTTCCTCACAAGTGCAGGCACATTTCCTTTAAATATACCTTCTTTAATCTTACACTATTTATGTAAATATATAGTATATTGTGTGTGTGTATGGATATATGTGTATTTTAATTAATTTAAATATATATTTAATTAGTTTAAATGTATAATAGTACAAATATGTATTGTATCACACTTACATTAGTGTAAATATATTAAATTACCATATATTTACACAAAGGGGGTAGAAAATGTACTCACATTGGCGATAAGAGAAAGTGAAAAACAGTTTAGGAAAAAAAAATACACTCTTAATACATCCATGCGGGTTTTGATCAATGAGACGCACCTAGTCCTTGATAAAAACAGACCTTGTAACTTTTGGAGTGTAGTGTAGTAGTTATCACATGAGGTCCTGAGAACTTGAGAAGACACATGGGCCATCACCACAAATATCCATGAGTGCTAGCGGCGGTTGGTAAGAGACAGATTGGGAGGAGGAGGAGGGGCGCAGTGTCGCACTCGGGTGGAGTGGAATAGCAAACACACCAGATCATCACGTAGAACCCTCACAACGCCGTGGCTGAGGGTCCAAGTGATATGTCATCTGAAGCTTTAGAAGCATGACGCGCATACAATGAGGCGGGGAGGAAAGGGTCAAACCAATATGTCACACCTCCACCCGCGCCAAACAACGGGACGAAAGAACACACACACACACACACACACACACAAAGAGGACGGCCTTTTTTTTATGGAGGAGTGTGCGGTCGTCATTGAAAGTGTGGAAGTTGCGCGGAAAATTGAGTTTACTCTCACCGTTCGGAGAGCGTTTGGTCTTTTATTTATATTGTTAAAATACTCTTAAGATTATACTGGTGCACAAACGCGGTCAGATCATAGATAAATAATAAAGTATTACTATTAAATACTATTAAATAAAACCTAATTTCATCTGCATCTCGGCCTAGAGTATAAACCTTTTTACCGATCGGGCTAAAATTTGGTATCCAGACCTTAATAAGGTTCCCCTAAGGAGTTTTTTTAAAAAAATTAGATATCCAATTCTAAAGTTAAGGATAGTTTAGTTAAAGGTGAAAAGAGAAAGAAAAATCAATCAAAATCGGCTAACGATTTTAATTAAAATTTGTATCTAAGCATTTTGTAACATTACAAACAAAATGGTGACTCTATTTCCCCGTGAAAATGACACTGAAGGTACTTTATATATGCTGAGATTTCCGAATTTGATCGTATCTCCGTAACTCATTGAGATACAAATTGAGAACTAACTTATCATTGCAATGTTATAGCACTATTAAAAACGGAAATATTTTATTCGAATTTATATCTTTATTAAATCAATAGTTTCCTAGCTATAAGCAGTTTATTTTCTTGAACTAAAGTTTTTTTTTAAGTGGAATTGATTGTTTGCTCTTTGATGGACAGAGCTGTTCCCCTTTTATCAATATTTCTATAACAGTGTGTATTTTTCTATTTATACTCTTTGGTAGAATGTGGTCTTTTCCCCATGATGTGTCTGCAACAATTTATATTATTTTGTTTCACTTATATTACCAGTTTTAAGTAGGTGTCTCAATTGTACCATATTATTAATTTAAATATTTTACAAATACTGGATATAATTTAATTTCGTTTATTTACAAAAGACACTGACAATTTACAATTAGATCCTACTATGTGTTAAGGGGGCCACTTCGGTAAGCGAGAAATTTAAGCTCAAACGTTCAGCTCTAACGCAATATTTAATTCTAAGATGCGTTATTTCAAAATATGGCTTACGCCGCAATAAAGTCAAAAGATTCTAACAAGGCTTTTTATCCCTTAACGAATCTATAGTTTGAGTTTTATTAATCGAAACAAATGTGTGAAAATCTGACATTAGCTCATTTTAAAATACTTTTTAATCATATTTGTAGAGCTTTGAGGCTTGGCTCGATGAAAAAGTATTCTAGTTTTAACCTTCCTCTAACAAATAGTAATTTTTTGATAGGTTAACAACAGGAAATTTTAAGATATTTGAGAACTAGCCGCGATCTTTCATATTTACCTTGAGAAAAGAAGTGCTATTGTTTTCTTTACCCTTTCTCTTATTGACATGACAAAGGGTGGTTGTAGGGGACGAGCGAAAGGGAGTATAATCATAGACAGAATAGAGAATTATTTCCAGAAAACTACATAGACCATTGTATTTTAAGCTTTATGAACCGACAAGGATTGGTACTATCTTGCTGGTCGAGGCAGCCACCTTACAATAAGGCACACCATATAAATCATAAACAAACCTTTTAAAAACAATCTGTTTACACAAGATTTATAGCCTAGCTTGACTTAGGACACAAACCCAACACCTCATAATTAAATCTAACGCTAGGAAAGAAAATATCTGACTATAAGAATGAACCATCAAACAAATATTAAATTATATATAAACTAGGGGTCTCAGTTTTGATTCCCGGCATGGCCAAAAACTGTATCATTGGTGAAATATGGTTTTACCCTTTTAAATTGATAAATTAACGGCTGGGGACTGGATGCTGTGCCTATTGTAGTCTTAAGTTAGATTATAAGGCATATGGAGCTACGACAGGTCTAGCCAGCCGGTAGTGGAATACTTAAATAAAAAAGTGACCCAGGCCACAGATTAGAAACAGTAATGGATGTAAAAAAATATAAACTACCTAGGATCAAGATAGAGTTCGTTAGTCCTTATACCTATAATAGACTTATCTTTACACCCCCACACCCTCTTTTTCCAACCCTCCTTTCAGACTGAATATTCGTTCAGTTTAACCACACTTTTAATCACACTATCGGGGTAGAATTGAGGAATATATATATTAGGCAAAATGCTCCAGCATTTTCATGGAGACATATGTGAAAAGTAATTATGGAAACCACTTCTGGAATATTCAAGTGGGATTTAGAAACCATGATCTCCCCATCATCGGCAAACTAGTCTGTATTAGCTTGAAACTTTAGTCCGCATGCCCACCAATACGGTTGACCTCTAATCCCTTGGACAAAATGTTGGAGGGGGGAAAAGGGGGGAACACTCCCCTCTATATATTAATATGAACATTTCTTAGCACGACTTTCCATGCGGAAATTCTTTCATCATTATTCATCTTAATGAAAATACTTACACAACCTCTACTTGAACGTGTTATCTAGACATATATCATGTTGTGCAATTTTAATAACCAAGAGCTCAAAATAGTTGAAACATATAAAATATGAAGAAGATTAAATAAAACAGATCGCCTTAAAGTAAAAAAAAAAAAAGCATGAAAATCTTAAGCCTTGTAATTATTAAAATGTACCTGTTTAATTGTTATTTTTAAGTTTATTTCAAAAACGTTCTATAAAATGTAAGTCTATGTATGAACACACTCGTGCTATCAAACGATTTTTTTGAGGGAAATAAACACAGAAAAAAAGGTCTTGATAAAAGAAAAAATCGGAAACATGATATATTATTGTGTATGTAAATAATACAAAGAAAAGATGGGGTAAGAAACCGAAAGTAATTCTAATTAAGGTGGGGTTGTAGGAGACGTGATAAAAGGTCAGTATTTTGACAGTTTTTTATAGCAAATTTTTTTTGTCCAAAGTAAATAAAATATTGCTCCAATAGAGACCTAGAGTTTAATTTTCCTCACATGGTGATATCAGCAGTTTTCTAATATCTATTAAGGGGTCCAGCATTTAATTACAACTTTTTCTCTTCATTAAAAAAGTTTCTCATCTAATGCCACTATGCTAATGACAGATATTCAAGAACTGTTGATATCACCATGTGAGGGAAATTAAATTCGATGTTTGTAATGAAGCAATATTTAATTTGTTTTGTCAAAAAAAAATATGTTGCTATAAAAATTTCAAGAACACTGGACTTTCTCGCGTTACCTACATCCCAACCTTAAAATATCCAAATGGTTCATATTTATTTTTTTCTTTATTTTCACCCTGTCCTCTTTCTTTATATATTTTTTCTCATACATAATTGTAAAAAGATATATGCACTTAGGTCGATAGGAATAGTTTTTCTCCCGTCAAGATGTTGTTTTTTTCTTTTCTTTTTGGTTCCTCGGTAAGAAATAATGGGTTTTTGCAGCCCATAAATACAAAGAGTGAAACGCTAATGCGAGAAGCTTAAAAGCCGGAAGAGAAAGGGGGTGAGTGGGAGGGGGGTGCCTTACTGGAGGCAAGGATAGCAATGGACCTAATAAAGTGTGTGTTTTGCGTAGGAAACTAGCTAATACTTTTCTTCCTACCTTCCTTGCCACACTACCTGCCTGCCTGCCACCCTCTTCTACCTTATATATTCTCACAGACCTTCGCGCCAGTTAGTTACATACTCTCCTCACTTCTTAATAATTAGTCCTAGTAAAATGGGCTTTCCCCTTACAAGTGATCATTTAATAGCTACTTTACTTTAAAAGCAGGAGGAAAAAATAAATAAAACAAGAAGGCAAAAACAAAGGGTAACGTTTATTTTATATTCTATGTTTAGTTTTGATGATATTATCGTTTCTTTTAATCATGTGTGGACTTAGTTCGCATCCCAGTGTATAGGGAATATAAATATAAGGTTAATAATTTGTGGTTAAACCCCAGCCTTGCAAGGGATGATGTGGAAAGAAAGGATATTTAAGGGCAGTAGTTATTTTTCACGGTTTTTATATAAAAAAATCATTTTTGGTCTAAAGAAATCAAATAATTCACCAGTAGAAACATGGAGTATAATTTTAATCACATAATCATATCAAGAGTTCTTTAATATCTGTCAAGGGTGTTCTGGAATTTAAGGACAACTTTTTCTCTTCATTTAAAAGGTATCTAGTTTAATGCAACTATTCTCATGACATATATTCAATAACTGGGGATATCACCATGTGAAGAAAATTAAACTCTGTGTTTCTAATGGTGTTATAATCTACTTATTTTGACCCAAAAATATTTTGCTATAAATACTGCAAAAACACTTACCATTTCTTTCAGTCTCTTCCACCCCACCTTAAAACACTGTAGTGATCGTAGAAAAAGTATTCTATTAAGAAATATACCATACTAAAACCAACACGCACTTCAAACAGGAAGCCACGTGGACTAAATGGCACTCTTTCATATATGTAGTATTTATTGCCGGTAACGAGAGATCTGGATTTGAATCTCGGTATGACGTACCAAGGTGTGTTTTTTTTCTAAATTGCTATACATTCTTTCTTCAACATAAAAGTTTCACCTCCCTCTCCTAATCAATTATTGTAGTTAAATATAAGAGACTCGACGCAGGTAGATAGATATAAATTACTGGCTATAAGTTGAACATGCACGTTATGCGCATTGCCTCTTAGACACTTTGCGGGGGCCACTGACCTCTCAGTCTGCCTAAAAACTTTTCATAAAAACTTTGACATTTTACTGTGTAAATTGTTTCACGAAATCAATAAATAAATGTGATTTAACATCCGCCATAAAACAGTCATGAATTCTTTTTAATTTATCAAATAGAGAAATTAATCTAAACGATAATATTTTTGACTTCAATATTATGATGAATTTTCACATTTTGTGTGTCACCAAACTCAAAAACGATACTTTTTCAATTCTTTTTGTCTTTACCTGCGAGTATAATCAAATATGTTAGATGGATTTCGTTCAAAATTGATATTTATTTGTTATTTTAAAATCATGATTTTAATTGTATCTCTAAAATTAAGAGTATTGATTGATTTTTGAAAATTGAAAAGTGTTCTTCTATTTCTTTCAGGTCCATTCTAATATTATCCTAATTGTATATAGGTATTCTCGATGGTCTCTTCTCACTGGATGTACAGTACTCTGACAGAAATCAACATCACAATCCCATCTTATCTAAGGGAAAAGACACATCCATTTGTTTGTAAATAAACTTGTCAGCCTTTAATATACAATCGTTCGTGGTCAGAAACCGATCTTCTGAGTTAAAAATTGTTTAAGCCCCGTGCACTTTTCCTAGATGCAAATGATAGTACACCTCTACCTAACTATACCTTTCTTGTTTCTATTTCATACATGTAAAAACAGGGGCTCTTAATCTGGGGTCCTGGAATAGATTTCAGGGGACCTATAAACTTGTGGGAACAACAAATTATATGAGTTTTAGAAATAAAATCTAACTTTAGCTTGTTTGTATTTTAAATGTATTGACTTGTTATTTAATGTGTTAAAAAAAGAAACACATTTATTAATACGTCACAAATTTGTAATTTTTAGTATTTTTAAACTTTATTTCAATATAATTGGTTTTATTTTTTGTCATATGTATCTTATTTCAAGCATTTAAAAACATTCCGAGAAGGTGGTGCTTCAACAGACTTCCAAAAAGGTCCATGCCACAAAAAAAAGTTTAACAACCTGTGATTAAAACTTTGACGACAGCTCAGACAGGTAATAAGACCTGGATCACTGAGAAAATGATACATATATTTAAAATCTTTCCAATATCAGTTTAAACAGTAGAACAAAAACTTTAAATATTAAAATTCAACTAAATGAAACATTACAAATCTAGGCATAGTTATCGAACCCGAAACCTTCACCAAATGCCACATATAAAACCATTATTCCTCAACCAAAGAATGACCCTGAATACCAGTAGATGTGTAATGGCTCAGTGGCTTCTCACTGGCGTAAATCCAAAGGCCCTGGGTTGGATTCTCTGTTCCTAATGCTAACATCAATCTATCAGTTATTTACATTTTAAGATTTTTTATGTAAATATTACAAGTGTAATTTATTGTTCATTATTGGATTCAGATTATACATTTTTCGAAAGTATTTAACGTGAAGTTTCTAAGCCAACTGAATATAACAGCACACGACTCCCAAATCAATTTAAATCTATATGTGACACAATACCTAGCCCCCGATAGTTAATCCATTCATTGTGAAAGGTAAAACCCACATTTCACCAATAATACATTTTTGGCACTGCCAGGAATTGAACGTGGTGCCCTTAGCTCAGTAGGCAGACACGCCACCAACTCAACATTGATTCTACATTCAATTGTTTATAAAACACGAAGGTGGTGGACCCCCCTTTTCTTCGTTAGGTTGAGATGTATCAAACTAAATTCCTGATTATTTAATCAACTCGAATATAGTGGTAGACTTTCTCTTGTAACATTAATGAGTTGTTCCGTCTCAACCCACCTTCAACTCTTTACAACCGTCCACGAGAGAATACCTTCACCTGTCAGAGCCACGCACCCGCATTACCTGACACTATCATCTCTCATTGTTTTGGTGGGTGTAAAACAGTAATTAGTTATTTCCTTCTACCTTCCAGTGAATGCCCCCCTTATCATAACCCCGTCCCCAACCTTTTATACTTTCTTCTTTGTGAGCTACCAGTATATAATTTGTTCTATATACAATCTGTTTTTATTTAGAAGTGAAAGTTTTCTTTCAAGTTAAACAGTCTTCGTGTTTCTATCATCGTTTCTTCTGAAGTGGGTGTAAACACAATTTTATTCTTTTGGCTCTCGTTTTATTGTGCTATTCCCTTTGTGATATGTTCATCTTATTCGTAAAAAAAAAAAAAAAAAAAACCTTTCCCTCATCTTGTGAGATTGGAAGGAGTACTCGATTTATATAGCCACAATCAATTGAAAACAGTTCTGGAAAAATGAAAGCCTTGGCCTTTGAAAGAGCTTTTGAAAAAAGAAAAAAATCCACTACAAACCTACAAACTACGTCTTTGTGAAAACGTGAAGCTGCTTTTTTTTTTTCTTCAAAATATTATTAAACTCGTACGATTGTATCCTCACAAACAATTTGAACTGTCTTTATAATTAAGATTGTGAATAAAAGTTGCTATTGCTTTCAAATTTAAAGTAAAAACAGAAACACTCATCTACGATTTCAACGGTACATCTGTGACCCTGTATTTATAAATTAAACATGGATTTTCCTATGAATCGACATTTGGAGCACCTTTTATAAAATACAAACATACTTGTTGTGGACAACAAATATAACGCTATACTTCATTGTTATTATTATTATTATTATTTTATAGTTATTTTTAATACATATCAAAAGTGACAGCTGCAGATATCATAATTTGATGTACGAATAAAAGAACGTAGATTCGTAAAAAATGTAGGGTATATTAACACAATATATGCAACACCTCATTTTAAAATAAACATATTATTACCTCACAGTCCCTGATATTAATTTATTGAACCCAACACCTTTAACCCACAATATTTAACATTAACATCTACTTTGCTATGACTGGCAAAGCCGATGGGATGATACCATTGGGAAGACCTAGACGCAGACGGGAGAGTAACATTATAATGGAGCTGAAAGAGATAGATAGAGTGCTATGAATTGAACTGGATATAACTAGCTCAAGGTGGCGTGCTTTTGTAAGTGCGGCAATGACCTACACTTATTTTAGTACGAAATGTTAAAATTTGAAAGAGATAGTAATATAATAATAAAAGAGAATACATATTGCAGAATATGTTGTGTGTTTTAGAATATTGTTGTGGTTTTAAATAATATTGTTTGTGCTAATATTTGTATACAAATATATTTTATATAAAAGTAGCAGTTAGAGATGTGTCTACCATATCATAAGGGCTATTTTTCACATGACAATTTAAGGGTCTTTTATAAAATACAAACATAAATTTTGCGACCAAAAGGGATATTCTTTTTTTAATTAATTATTAGTGTATTATACACGTATATATAATTTATACCAATGTAATAGCTCCAGATCTAGAGACCTAACATAGGAATACGTTAAAGTATGGCTAGTAACTTTTCTGGTTGGCAAATAAGGCCCTTACTTTGAAAATTGTACTGTATATTTTTTTTAAATAAATAAAGGAATTAACTGCATGTGGTTTTGTTATTAAAGTATCAATTTTAAATCTATCTCAAAATAACATATTTCTACATGTCTAAAAGAAATAGATACATGTGGTTATGTTATAAAAGTAACAACCGAACATGCATCTCAACATGACATATCTTCTACATGTCTAAAGCAGATGATCAAAAACTGTTCGACTTTTTTTTTTATGTCAAAATTGTTTCAATGTAATTAGAAATTTTTCATTTCGACGAAGATTAGTCTTGATAAAAAAAAGGGGGGTGGTATTAGATAAAAGACTGGTTCCATTGTTAGCTGGGAATAACAAGTGTGGCATTGATTTGTAGCAGTGTGGCTGCCTAGAGCAGACACGATACCTCCTCTATACCCCTCTTTCCTATTATCAGATATCAGTGAACTATAAATCTGTGTGAGCCCTTTGTTCGAGACGGGGTGACGGTAAAGCCCAGACAGAAGAGCGGAGAGAACATGTTCCACGTCATTACAGTTTCAACAAGAAGGGTCCGACCAATCAGCGAGCTCATAAACCCGGTAAAGGAAGCCATTGTTTCACTGTGACGGGGGTGCGACTGTCATCCACCCCCCTCCCCTCTACTCTCTTGCGTATCTCGCCAACCACTCCCAACTACGTCCAGTATCAACTTCCCAGTTGTTGGGGAAAGCCGCGTGGGGGGTACGTTTAAAGGAAGTTCAGTTGGCAGCACTGAAGCGAGCAAGAACGGTTGGTTCTCTCTATTAGCTCGTTCCAAGCGATCTGCGGATGTTGATTTGTTTCACGCACGGAAACTGGTATACGTTTTTTTAGGAGGGAAAAGGGGGAAGGGGTTGTTAAAACTATTGGAGTAATAGTGACTAGCAGTTCACAAGTGAAATCATTAAACCTTTGACAACCCAGTCCATATTAAACGATTGTAAATAATATTATAATAAATAGGGCTCGAACTTTGATGACCTAGAAATAATAAAAAAAAACTATAAACTTACTAAAAAAATTCCCTCAAATTGGCAAAAAAAAAATTATCTAAAAGTTTAAACAAAAACTTTAAATAAGTGACCGACTAAATCAAACACTTGCTATACAAATGGAAATTTATTTATAAAGCCTTTAACCAATATACTTTTATATTCTGCTAGTCACAACATTGGTTTAGTTCTGCAGATAAAAATAAATCCCCTCCTAAGGCGATCATTTCTATCCTAGTTGCAGTGTCACCAGGAATGTGTATTGTACATCACACAAGCAAAGAGGATACAAAGTTCAATGCCTACATTATCTTCTCTTTCATACAACTGTGTGATTAAAAAATTCATGTTTGAATATTTATGCATTTATAAAATATTGAATGTATTGAAAACTATACTTAACATACATGCATAAAACATTAAACAATGCCTAAAAAATTAATCAAAAATACCTAAAATTGACAAAAAAAAGGGTGCTAAACAAGAAAATAAGACTTTAAAATTCAAAATGACGAAAAATGTCCAAAAAACGACCTTTATAAAACTTTTTACCCCATCAGGGTGTCATGAACCGAATCTATGTACAGAAGAACATTGTCTGTGTTGTACCAAAAAAAAAATATATATATTTTATCAAAATCCTGGCTCTGATAATAAACAATAGCAATTATCCGCACATATTTCCGCGTTTGATTTGCATTGCATTTGATCGCAGTTGATGGGACATCGGGATTTGAGTCCAAGCCGATTGTGCTAGGGTTGTTTTCCCCCGGTAAAATATCACTGGGTATTTTCCACCCCTTCTTTATGGTAATGGAGACCCGCCTCGGTGGCGTAGTTGGCTAACGCGCTAGTCGTGTTGAGCTCGACCGCCGAGGACGGGGAGATCGAGGTTCGAATCTCGGTCGGGTGAACTGGGGGTGGTTTTTCCTAAATGGTTTTCCACTCTCCCTCCACGCAAATGCGGGTTCACTTCCTCTAAATTCAACCCTCCCAATTCCTAATCCATTAGTGTAATTAGTACTTAGGCGTATAACCCGAACGGGTAGTAAGACGCGGTGCTAAATATTATTTATGGTAATGTGGGTACGCTTCCCCTAAACTTTTTAGACCACCCCCTTTCCATTATATTAAGCAGTTAATAAACCCACCTATGCATATATACTCAAACATAATTTTTCAACACCTAGTTTCTGAAATGTAAATTTAATGTAAGCAATGAAATTTATATTCTCGTTACTTGTATGGTTGTAAAATATACATTCCTGGCGATACACTAAAATTAAGCTGAAAAGGGCTGTGTTGGGATGGGAGAGTTATTACTTGTGAAGCAGGTATTTGTAAATCAATATGATATTAAGAATAACGCAAACATTTATATTTTCATTGCAAAATATATGTCTTAGTTTTCATTTTATAAAGTGCGTTTTTGATTTAGTAGTGTGCATTAATTAATAGGTTTAGATACCAGTTTCGGTGGCCACATGGTCTAACGCTACTCTCGCAGTAAACTAGACCACTGATGCTGGGGAGATCGAGGTTCAAATCTCGGCTGGGTGTATTGAGGGTGGTTTTCCAAAATGGTTTTCCACTCTTCCTCCATCAAAATTCACGTACATTTCCTATAAAAATAACCACCCTAATCCCTAAAACCATTAGCGTAATTAGTTCATAAGCGTATAACCCGATATCCCGAATGAGATTCAAAGTTTTCGATCTTATTTTTGGCTTTCCTTTTTTTTTTTCTAATCTGAAGTATTTTTTATAGAATTCTTAGCTAACTAAAAAGATATATTTTTGGTCATTTTTTAATCCTCAAATTGCGGGACCTGTCCATAATATAACCTTACAAGAGCAACAAACTTATCAAAGTATAAAATGAAACATAGTAAAACGCTAGTTCGTACATTTTTTTTACTGGAGTAATGAACAGAACCTATAGAAGCGTGGCAGACATACACTGGTTGTACGCCGAACAGTTAATAAGGGAAGGAACACGAGGCAGTGCTAAGCTAATTCACCCGAACTAGCTCCACTGATTCCAACATGTTTATTTTGGGACGGTTCCCAGAACCCTACTTAAAACCTACGTTATTGTCGAACAATTTGAAGCGGGGTGGCAAGTAGTAGCTGGGCAGAGCCGACCGTTAAGCGGGACATTAGAAAGAACTACAACTGTATGTTGTTAAAAATAGCGTCCCGCGTAAAACTAAATCTTTTGGGACAGATGATAGGGCGGGGATCAAAATGTCAATAATAAAATAGAGACGACAATAAATGACTAAAAGGGTTGTAGTGACGTGTTTTCACTGGTGAGGATATAGGCCTATTAGGGCTTACCGGTTAAAAAGCCTGAGTGATTCAGTCATTATAATATTCGCCAACTGGTTATAGGTTGGACGTTCTCCGTATATTTGTTTTTCCATTCTCTTTCAGAGAAGATACGGGTACCTTAATATTATATGTTTAAATTAAGTAGGGTTTTAAGCTAACGCGAGTAAAGTTCCATATATTTTTTCTTCAGTTTTTCTAGCAACAAAATATTTTGGCCAAAATAAGTAAAATATTGCCTCAACAGATACGTTTAGTTTGTACTTTAAATTTTAAAATGACAACTGGTCACAGGAATTAAACCTAGGACCTTTGGCTTAGTACGAAAATTATATAACCACTGAGCTATGAGGGAGTCGTCCCATGCACATAGTCAATCTTCACACATATTTTAAGGCAGAGTCTGTGATGGACTTGCTGAAATTGTCAACTATAGACCTATATTATGAGTGATCAATTAAGATCGTGAACTATCAGATAACGCAGCCACCACCGACTCACGAGGACATAAGGTAATCTATTAATTTAATTAATATTATATTTAGATACAGCTTTAACCGTACATGACAGCTATAATAGGTTGGGTATTTAATCCATCACGTCTAGTTTAGCTTTCTACTAATAGTAAGCTCAATAGTTTTTGAATATTTGTTATGGACATAGTGGTTTTTTAACAGAAACTTTATAATGGAGGAGATCGTATGGCATATAATATAATATAACGTTATATAGTACGAATATAGGATAGAACGGGGTAATATAAATAAGAAGCAGTGCTAATATACATATCCGGTTATAAAATTACCAAATCTTAGCTCTTGTACAGGGTGTGTAGAATTAGGCTCACTCTCATAATTTAAACTAACTAGTGGATCGTTTCAGCGATGTCTGCATATTATTGCACTAAAATGTATTCTAGATTTTTTATTGGGAAAAAATATATATATATACTAAGATCTCACTTAACTTTCTGATTAAAAATTTACTCTTCAAAGGCTATCAAATTACATGTATATTTATCTTTCGTTGTTTAATTTGAATCAAAACTTAAATTTTCCCTCTTCCGTCCACGATGATAGATTTAAAACGACCCTTCTCCCAGCTATATATTCGTTGCACCAAACCACTCAAGTAAGAATTATTAAGCTTTTTTTTTAACCAAAGATAAATATTTTATTTACTGATGTACAATAATACGCAAATAATAGTTTCCATGGTGATGTAAACAAAGAAGGATTGTGCAGTTTAGCTGCTGCCCACACAGAATGAAAATATGGAGAATTCGCAAGGAAAGTTTAGTTTCAGTTTTAGGCTAATATTTTTGCCGGCATACTGGACCCCTAACCTTTAAAATGACTTCATTGTTTAAAATCGGTAAAACCGTTTACTCGTAATTTCAACCATCAAAAATAGGCTTATTAAATTATATATAAAAATGTGGGTGTGTGAGAGAGAGAGAGAGAAATAGTGTGTATGAGAGAAAGTGAGAGAGAGTGTGTGTGAAAGATAGAAAGAGAATATGTGAGGGAGAAAGCGTGATAAAGTGTGTGTGTGTGTGAGTGCATGAAAAAAAGATAGTGTAACATTTTGGAAGAGATATTGTGTGAAATAGAGAGAAACTGTGGAGCATGTGAGAGAGAGAGTTTGAGAGAGAAAGTTAGAGGGGGAGAGTTAGTTTAGAGAGAGAAAATTAAAGTGAGAGAGAGTTAGAGACAGAGTTTAAAAGAGTGTGTTGGAGAGAAAGTTATAGAAATTGAGAGCGTGAGTTTGAGATAAAGAGAGTCTTATATAGAAAGTGAGATTGAGCGAGAGAAAGTGAGTTTAAAATAGAGAGAAATTGATATATAGAGAGTTTGAGAGCGAGCTTTTGAGTGATAGAGAGCAAGCGTTTGAGAGATAAAGAGCTAACATTTGAGAGATAGAGAGTGTTTGAGTGAGAGAGCGTTTGAGTGGGAGATCATTTGAGAGAGAGTATAGTAAAGATAATGAGAGAGAAATTGTGTGATAGAGAGTGTATGTGAGGGTAGATAGTGTGTGAGAGAAAAGGATAAAGTGTGAGATACAGAATTAGAGAAGATCATGTGAGAGAGATTTTGTTATATATATATAGAGAGAGAGTGTGTGTGTGTGTGTGTGTGTGTGTGTGTGTGTGTGTGTGTGTGTGTGTGTGTGTGTGTGTGTGTGTGTGTGTGTGTGTGTGTGTGTGTGTGTGTGTGTGTGAGGGGAGAGAGTGGGTTTGAGAGTGTGTGAGAGCGTTAAAAAGAATGTGTGTGAGAGAATGAGATAGAGTGTCAATTAGAGATAAAGAATGTGAAACTATAGATGTGGTACACAAAACATTACGGTACTTTGAAATATCACCCCCTCAAAATTAAGTATCAACATGGAAACCTAACTGAACTTACTGAATTTGTAAGAATGTGAAAAGATAGATGGGGTGCACAAAACATTACTTTTAAATATCATATCCTCAAAATAAAGCGGTAAAATGAAAACGTAGCTTAATTTTTGTATTTGTATTGTGTTACTATTCGCTAAAATGAACATCAAAACCAATTATTTGAATAAAATGAACATAAAAACCCATTATTTAAAAAAAATTAAAACCAAACTCATATTTAAATAGTTAAAATGGCTACTTTTAAACATTATTCAAGATCATTTTATCGTTTTTGAGCTTATAATACATACCAAAACATATTTAAACACTATTTTATCATGCGCGAAACAAAACGTAGACAATATTTTCACGAATTTAACTTAACCTTTTAAATTTAGAACTATACTCAATATAATTGATTTAAATGCAAATTAACGATAGCAACATTCCAATAAAAAAAATTTCTCCAATCTCAATTTAGATGCGCTATGACCAGCATCCAAAGAGAAAATTGTGATTTGTTCGGACCAACAAATAAAGATTGAGTTATAATTTTTAAGCCAAAAGATATATTTTATTTAGAGATCTACAGCCATGCAGCAAAAAACTGTTTCCATGATGATTAAACAAAGAATGAAAAACTGAAAATTATCTGTGAAAATCGGGTTTTCGTGGTAAACTACTATTTTTCTCGATATCCTGGACTCCTAACCGTTAAAATAAGTGGTTTTTTTTATCAAAATCTGTTCAGTAATTTCTTCGTAATTTCTATTACCAGAAACGGGCTTATCAAATTATATATAAGGATTGGTAAAATTGTGTATTTATAAAGTTTTCGTTAAATACCCCAAACCAAATCAAAATAGTAGCGAGAGCTAGTATACATTGTTGAATCGCAATTTATAACCCATACAGTACATACACTTTTTTATTATTTTAATGGGATAAGGTTGAGGAAGGTAGAATTTTAATGACACCTACCTCTATTTGTGTTGAGGAAGAGTGGGAAATTAATTTATAAAATAATAGGTATATTGATTAGTACAACCACCCGGGGTTCAAACCCTCACACCATTGTCACCACAAATACAGACTAAACGATCTTGACGTCCTGTCTACAAGCCCACCAGCCGGGGGGGGTCAGTGTTAGTATTATTGACCAAGCGAAGCGATGCTATGTTTTAACTTGACCATTTGGCATTTCGTTTGTCTGCCTGTCAGGACATTTGTCCCGTGATAAATGTCAAATTAGTAGACCAATTTTAATGAAATTTCGCAAATACATTTTTTGAACCTATTATGAACAACGTATTTACTGTACATGGTTTTTCGATTTAATTATCCGTTTCAAGATGGTGGTCACTAAAAATCTGTTTGTCTGTTAGTTCCACGATAGCTGCCAAATGCGGTGACCAATTTTAACCAGATTTGGCAGAAATATTCTTTGAACTTAGACCAAATAATCTAGGCACAGACAATTCATGGTTTCGCAATCTGGCTATTTTTTTTAATAAAGCGACCACTCAAAAGGTTTTTCGTTTATTACCCCATCTCAGGTGATTTTAATTTATAATTTTAAGTAATCGATCAAGTACCCGGGGCATGTTTTCTTTTTACTTGTATTTTGAGACTGACGTCCTGAAACAGGTTAGTAATGGTTATTATCTCTGAATATAGTGCAATATAAATATAGTAGGCCTACTAATTTATTTTCTAGCTTGATCACAAGGGAAAATATCAACTTGAAATCCAAAGATAAAATGTTAATACTCTGGATATAGAACGATAAGAACATGGGGGAGCGAGGTCTATCGTTCATAGAAGTACTAAAGTTTGATTTACACAGGAATCCCATTGTTTTAAAACTGTAAATTTATGTTAATACAGTGACGGAAATAAAAATATTACAAATATCTACATTATTATTACGTTTAATTAATGATATAAGGATAAAGTATACAGCAATTATTCATAAGTAAGTACTTTTGGAAGCTTTGAGTAACGTTTTAATTGATAAATCAAATAAAAAATATTTGTAGAATACCAAATTTTAGTGACGTTTATTAAATTTTGGTGGTTGAATGTGGGATTTCTATAAAAATCCTGGTTTTGTTATAGCTTGCTTGTAAGTATTTTATCTTCTTTCCAACCTCGTGTGCATCCCATAGGCCACTGTTGCGCGGTGACAATTCTGCATTTCACTACCATTCGTTAGTCTTCCATGGCTTATAAACTACCCAGCGGGTGAACGAGAAAGATCTAGAGAGACCGAAACAAAGGAGAGGAAGAGATCCAGGCTCGAGAGGGTGAGAATAAGAAAATTCACTACAAGAAGGTCGACCGCTGCTTAGTTGGCTATTCATGAAATGAACAGTAAGTACTTGTGTGTCTGGGGCTTCACCGCGGCCTCTATTCTCTGACAGGAGAAAGGGTGGGGTGATAGGTAGAGGGCACCCACCGCAGACTGGGGAGCTGAAAACTGATTCCTCTCAGAGAGAGCTAACTTAGCCTCTTAGTATTGTGTTTAAAGGGTGGGGGGGCTTCCCATACTTGGATCTACTATGCACAGAATAAAGTAGTACAACAACTCAATAACTACCCGCCTCGGTGGTCGAATGGTCTAAAGGTTGTAACGATTATATTCTACACATTCCTTTTGACCAATTTATCGAGATATTAAGATCAGATCCAATGTAATAATATTCTAAATTCATTTAATTTACATTAAATTTCTCAATACATATCTACCTGGTGTAACATTCTTCTGTCTCTCTCTATCAGCCACCCAGGCAAAATCTTCTCGAAGGACAAAGGAGGAGATACGAGGGACAAATGCATTCCGTTACTTGAACATTCTAGAAGCTAAGTCTTCGAAAACAATCGTGTTGGCAAGGAAAAGTGATGAGACTCGAGTAGTCTCCCAGCAGTCAGGACCTGGGTTTGTCATGAGAAAAACATGTTTTTGTATTAATCGCCGAATCTGAATTGGGATCGGAATTACCATCACTGGATTGGATCAATCTTGATTTAATCCCATTTTAATCATCCCAGTTCCCTAATAAGTAACATAGCAGCACGTGTGGTATTGGATCGTATATTCACCCTCTTTAATAGAGCAATAAATAATTCATTAAAAACATAAGTGATTTCGATTATAGCCTGATAATAAATCACATCAACCTAATCGGTGTAGTATCAACACGCAATAGTTGTGAAGAATTTCCATGATAAGCTATCCCCGCATGTAGTGAGGTCATGTCACTACAAGGTAAGCGTCCACTAGCCTGAATTGCATAGACCACACACATCGGATTTGTGTGTGTTTTTTTTACATTATTTTAAATAAGACTGCATTCACCTATCCACATCATACGCGTCGGACACCGACAATACCGATAAGATTTCTGGGAGACAGATTAAAATCCGATCCGGGCGGTACGTGTGGATGACGTCATCTGGAATGCTGAGTATTACACGCAGTCTCCACCATTTATTTGTATTTGTAATTCCCAGCTTTATTCGATCTATTTAGTTTAGATATGGGTAGTACAGTTCACTATTGGGAACAGTTCAAAGTGATTTATTTCAGTGAAATCAGCTGTTGATTTATCCAGTTCAATAGTTTACGAACTTCTTATAGTTCAGTAGTTCGCGAAATGTAATGTTCGCAACCGATAGAAGTACAAGCTATAGTTCAGTTGTTAGCGACCGACCTACATATTTCAATTTAGTTCTCCACCAGTTCGCGAACTAACACGTGTGAATGGGTTATTATTTCCCTCTCACATTACTAGTTACATATTAAAGGTCTGCCACCTGAGGAACGTTTTTAAAGTTTATTTAAGTGTTTTCACAAATTTATAACTTCTTATTTTTGTCATAATAACTGTGAGAAGCTTAAAAACAAAGTAAAGAATACTTTGATAAAATAAAAAAATACATTTTTGATCAGAAAAATAATACTCTAAAGTAAAATTAGATTAGTTATAACAGCACCAGCTGTTAGGTTAATGGTAGCTTTGTGGTGTGCAGTGGGAGTATTTGTCTTTAGTAGCCTATATCTTAGTGACCCCCCGTTCCAGTGATATCACTAAAGATATTAGGACACACGAAATCTGACACGATAGAATTGGAGGAAAGATATTAGTACACACGAAATCTGACACGATAGAGCTGAAGGATAGATATTAGGACACACGAAATCCGACACGATAGAATTGGAGGAAAGATATTAGGACACACGAAATCCGACACGATAGAGCTGAAGGATATATATTAGGACACACGAAATCCGACACGATAGAATTGGAGGAAAGATATTAGGACACACGAAATCCGACACGATAGAGCTGAAGGATATATATTAGGACACACGAAATCCGACACGATAGAATTGGAGGAAAGATATTAGGACACACGAAATCCGACACGATAGAGCTGAAGGATATATATTAGGACACACGAAATCCGACACGATAGAGCTGAAGGATAGATATTATGACACACGAAACCTGACACGATAGAATTGAAGTATAGATATTAGGACACAAGAAAGCCGACACGATATAACTGAAGGATAGATATTAGGACACACGAAATCCAGTATTTTAATTATTTATTCAAAGTGTTTTGTTTGTAAGGTATTTATTTTGTTTAACATCATATTTTTATACATAAAAAAAGGAAGCACATAGAATTACTTTAAACACCAGTCCCGTAGGGCTCTCGAAGACTAACACAACATAGAACCTTTTCATAAACTAATCAAAGCGAAATAATATGGCGCCCAAGCGAGCTGATTGCTTGCATTCCTTAGGTTAGAGGCGGGAAAATTATTCAAAGTGATACATAACAATAATAGAGAGCGTATGTGTTCAGTTTGAGGCTTGTTTTAAGCATAAAACTAACAAATATGTCCATCACTGGAACACTGTCCATTACTAGGACGCTTACCTTATGTCCACACATTCTTCTTTATAAACAACAGTCATTCGCAGATGAATGTCACTTGGATGTATGTTTTCTTCAGTTAAGAAATAGCTCACTGCACGTTGTTTCTTCCCCAATGACATACTCGCGTTACACTCCGCCATGTTTACGCTCCCGTAATTCAGAGGCTTCTAGTGGCAGAGTTGGAAACTTACCCTCGTGAGGTGGGAAATAATAGAGATTTGAACGCATATTAGTTTGTACTCCTACGTCTGTTTATCCGGTAGTAAATATATAGGAGGCATTGCTTTTCAGCGCGCTCACGTAGAAGTAAAGGTTTAGAGAAAGAGGAGCTTAGGAAGGAGATTCAAATATTGGTCGACTTGAAGGAAAGAAGAATATTCTGGGAGCTGAAGGAGGAGGCAGAGGACAGGACGCATTCACGGTCTAAGATCTCTGAAAAAAGGAATTGACCTGTCGTAAGATAGAGCACATAAAAATAATAATAATAATGATAATAAGTTACAATTTATTTTAAATATAAAACACTAAATACCACTAATATCGCCAAAACTTTTATTTATATAAGTATAAGATTTTTAAAGCATTTTACGACCCCCATTAAATGTCTTCAAGTGGTCGCAACCATGGTTTAGATCAATTACATTTTTTGCCTTAGATGATAGCCAGTCCAATGCACTAAATTCCTATTAAAACAATGTGTTGAATAGGTCAAATGAGCTCAGTAGATTTACACCGCCAGTTGTCACATGGTCTAATGTGTCAGACTCACAATAAGCCGGATTGCCGGTGACGGGTAAATCGGGATTCGAATCCCATACGGATGTGTTTTTTTCTAAATGGTTTCTCAATTTCCCTTCATGCAAATTCGGGTACATATGTTTTGTTTGTCTCCAATATATTCCAACTACAAGGTAATTAAACCATAATCTCTTACCTGTCCCTGTCAATCCATTTAATCCATAAAAAGTTTTCGACGGTGACAAGTAGGCCTAGTAAATAAGTTTTGGGTTTTAATATTGTTTGTGCGTTCACGGAAAATCCATGTATAAATAAACATTTTGACACAACGACACTTTTTGAAATGTTTCACGAGAAAGGTTAAGTAACCATGAATTGAACACCCGAAATCCCCCAAACATTCATTCAAATATCAGAGATACTGGACTGTAACTGTTTATTATTTGCAATAATTGAATTCTCTATGTGTCCCCCTCCTCCTGTCACTTTCCTATCGCCCCCCCCCCACCCCCGTTTCTTCTGGCTCCGTCACACATAGATCCACAGCTTGAATCAGGATTTTTTTTTTTTTTTTTACAAAAACAAATAACATCCGTCAGCGATGAGTTGGCGAGCGGATTAAATGAAAGCTTTCATTGTGGTGCATTTCACTTTCTTCGTATTATATTTGTTTAGTTACAACTTATTTCGTCATTTGTTTGCAACACATCCATGACTTCTATAAGCACTGTAGATAGTGCCAACATTAATAAAATATATTTCTACAAAATTAAACAAATATTCAACGTTCACTTTCCAAACACCATATAATTTGATGACTTGTTTGTTTAGTAAAAAAAAAAACTTCGTGGCGTCAGCCCGCAAGCAAGCAATACCGAGAAAGCAGCCACCTCATATTGGCGAAGATAGTACCAACATTTGCGGATAGATTGTGTCGTGTCAGCACAATGAGCCCCCCCCCCCCCCTCCCCGACCGTTAATCTCAGTTTTATAGACCGTAGCCGTTACTTATCTATTCAAGTAGTTCCTCATTTTTCCTCACGAGGCTGAGTTGACCTCTTTCCAGACTCACTGCTTCACAGAGAGATCTGGAAGAGCTGGGGATCAAACCCGGGACATATAGATCTGTTCCCAGGAATTCTGGCTGCTGGAACACAGGGGCGGGTGTTTGTTGAATATAAGAGTGTTCTTAATTATTTATAACTCCGCGTCTTACTACCCTTTAAGATAAGAACTATTAAGGATTTTGAGAAGGGCAGTTAATACAGCATTGAATGCAGCCGAATTATTCTTGCAATAGAATGAAAGAACTATAATGGATGGGGAAACCCCTCTGTCCTTCCTAGTACACCTGGTCGGGATTAGAACCATCTCTTCCCATCTTCACTAATCCAGACTAGAAGACAATGACACCTTTGTCTGCATGCTCACAGGTACGGGTATGGTTTTAAAAGGAGCTACTCATATGCATGGGTAAAAAAACATCTATGGTGTCAACCCAATATAAAGCCAAACTGACCGAATGGTCACCATCTTTTGGCGAATATAGTGCCAACTTCTGGTGATAGAGGATGTCATGAGGTCAGCATAACAAACCCTCCGGCCGTTAATCTCAGTTTTATATACCCGAGCCGCTAATTTATCATTCAAATAGTTCCTCATTTGTCCTCACGAGGATGAGTTGACCTCATACCAAACCCACTGCTTCACAGACAATCTGTAAGCGCTGGGAGTCAAACCCTGAACCTCTGGGTGAGTATGCATGAGTAAACATGAAATAAATATATACTAAACTTTTTTTTAAATTCACTATACTTTTTTTTAACTGTCCAGGTAATGTATAACGTTTTCAAATTTCAATCAAATGATAATCTCATTACTCGTCCAGTGGTTTTTGTAACCCAAAGCGCGTTGTATAATGCACTTACTCTGTAATGACGTGTCAATAAAGTGATCAATATTCACCCAAACCAATAAGTTCACAATAACAACTTTCATCTGAATAATATGTATTTTTGTGATCACCATCCCAAAACCCATTGATATGAACTCCAATTTGTATGATTTGTATTTAGTTTGATCGTTGGTAATCTACTAATAATAATAATTATTATTGATACTGTCACGGTTTTATGAACATGATAAGGCTGGTGATACAATAGATCTTTACATAATGGTATATTTTATAGTTTTATAGTTTTATAGTTGTATCGATGATGGAAATAATATTTTATTTAGACTTATTATGTTCCGGCAAACAAAGCTATTAATGAACAAAGAGATAAAATAAATAAATTAATGGATTAACTATACATAACGATTGTTAAAATACACGTCAGAATTTAAAAGGGATAGAAATACACATTCAGCCAAAATTAAGTATTTATATAGTTATTATAATATAATTTTAACATTATTTAAAAATAATTTTACCATAAATTTATCTAGAAACATTTCCATTAACTGCACCCATTTAAATAAAATACTGTTGTTTCTTACTTTGAAATATCTCTGATAATATAAAACTGTGGGAGCTGATAAAGGACCAAAAAATAAATATACTGGTCTGTTACTAATCATTCTCACATAAAACAACATCTTATCTGGTTACTATTTATTCAAACAAATACTTTTTCCAACCAAACAAATACTAACTTACGTACTAACCTAAGGACAGTAGGAACTTGAAAGTTTATTGCCGCACTCACAAAAGTACATCACCTATTCCTATCTTTGAGCGAGTTCTATCCAGTCAACCTTATTACATCCCATCTCTTTCAGGTCCATTATAATGTTATTCTCTCATCTACGTATAGGTCTCCCCATGGGTCTCTTCGCATTAGGTTTGCCAGCCAATACCCTGAATACATACTTGGGTCATTAAATGGCCAATACAAAATGCAAATAGTCGATTTATAAGAATCTTAATTGATTAGTTGCCATTTTTTTCTCTACAGATTCTAGTGATAATAATGTTTCTTTTAATATATAAAATAAATATTTAAAGTTACATAATTGAAGGAGAAAATATTGTAAACATTTTTATTCATTTTGGCTGAAAACCCCTTTTTCAAAATATAATGAAGGGGATATTTTTGATAGTTGACTACACTAATTAATAGATTAGAAATGTATCAGGTAAAGAATAAAGAAAATAATATTATTACTACACAAATAATATTAATCGATTTTGGAGAGTGAAAGTTCGTCAAGTCTAAGGCACTGATCAACTTATTTAGACCCTCACCTGTGGTCTTGTGGTCTGAAGTGTCAAGTTCACAATAGATTGCGTTGCTAGTAAAGAATAGGTAAACATTTTAATCCCATCCGAATGCAATGTGGATGGTTTTCTGTATAGGATTTACCACTGCGATTTTCCAATCTCCTCTCCACATTAAACCTACTTAGATCACTATGTTAGAAGTGCACTTCAGCAAATTAACTCCATTTTCACAATTAATTTTCCTAAAAAAATTATTTAAAACAGGAAACTTACTATTACATTATAATATTGTGTATAATATGACGTTTAAATAAATCACTCCAGTCTTTAAAATAAGATAATATTACCAATACCAAATGAAGGGCATAGATGAAAAAGAGGAGAAGTCACATTACACGCAACGACTTTTATATCACAAACCCCATAAAGACCCACGAAAATACATTTTTTAATTAATTTAAATATGAAAAAGACTTACACGCCTTACTACCAGTTCAGGTTATACGTAATTACTCTAAAAGGATAAGGATGAGAAAGGAAGCATTTTATAGGTAATCTACCACATTTTAGTAGAAGGAGAGGGAAAACACCATCAGTAGAACCATCTGGTATTCGAAGCCCAGTCTACTCGTATTAAGCAGGCCAGTCTAAAACAAGCTTGACACCTTAGACCGTTTGGCCACTGAAGCGGGTAATATTAATAATAATATTAGTAATAATCTTCGTAGCTAACTTTTTCTTTTTCACATCATATTACCATCCATTCGGAACATAATATGTATGTAATTTAATTAGTGGTGCAGAGATGAGAAAGGCAGAGTTAATATGAACTGTACCAGCATTTTTCATGTAAAAAGAGTTTAGCACAAAAAAAACTCTATTAACTCATCTGTTATTCAAACCCCAGCCTCCTCATTTGAAGCCAATAAAACTAGATGAGCTTGACGTTTAGTTCGTGTGGCCATCGAATGAAGCTATATAACTAATATAAGAAAACACAAAGGTTAATGTTGTATAAACGAGAACTTTTTCGTTTCAAAATGAAGCCAAAAATAATAATTGTATTTGAAAAGCTTGAACCTAGAGTTGATTGGTTTTTGAATCTAATTGGTTGCTGTTTTTATCGATGTTTTCATTGGGGGATCTTTTTGGAGGGAAGGGGGGGGGGTGTTATGTAAACAATGCAGGCTACTCGATGCCAACATGTTCAAAAAAGTTCAATAACAATGGAAATTATTTGACGTGTTCTTGTTTGCAGAGCAAGTGTTGTCGGAACAAACATATGAATTAACAAACCCCTAGACAAGTGATCACGAACCTATCAAATTATCCGTCAGTCACGATTAAAGGTGATCTCAATATGAACATTCTCAAATTGTGAAAACTACCATTAACTCACAAATACTTCAGTTACTAGACATTAAATTATTAAATAACTATTATATGCTACCAGGAAAACCAGCGTGATATCAAGCTAAGGAAAACAAAATTAGTAGTAAATGAAATACTTAATGTGTAATCATGAGCCAATAAAATAAGTGCATATGGAAATCATATACAGAATATATTATATAAAAATATAAATATATGTTGCCCTCAGTAGTCAGGACCCGATGTCCATGAGTTCAAAACCCAGCCGGGATCATTGGATTTTACTTGACCAATAAAAATCCATAGCACCTCTTCCTTGGGAGGGGATGTAAAGCCGTCAGTCCTATGACGTTTGTGGCATGTAAAAGGAAGGAGTGTGAAAACACCTTTCCTGGCAAAATTGGTAGGCTCTTCTAAGTTCACTCAAAGAAATTGAGTGTGGAAGGCAACGGGGAGCTACCACGCTTCCTGAACTCCACTAGTATCTGGTATTTGTACCAGATGGTACAGGCAACACTAACAAGCCGAAAGTCTGAATGTATGCTGAGCTCCAAATGGATAGAAATAACATCAAACCAACCTTCGGATTGTTGACTTAATAAGAAGGGTGTTCGGAAACTTATATCCCAAACTGCACACATAGCTTGTTTGAACCAAAATTAATACAAAATCCCTGTACACTTACATCACGCAAACTATGCTAATACCATTAAATGGTGTCCAAAGTTTTGGTGTACAGCGCCGGGATAGCAAAGCTGTTCAAGTAGGTGTGTACAACAGATTGCATAGGAGTTAGGCGCGTGGCACTACACACCTCGACATCTTGGAGTACGGCAGCAGAGAACATCTCACAGTTAATAGTAAACAACACATCAGTCCATCTAGAAATGCGAATAAGTTCTAAGGGTAATTATTAAAGGTCAAATATCACAGAAAATACTTGTCATCATTGCATGTGCAGTGCCTAGTTCCTATGCCACTTGTTGTACACACATGCTTGACAGATTTGCTCTCCCGGCGTTCTACACCGAAACTTTGAACACAATTTAATCGTACAGTGGAACCTGACTAATTTGAACTTCCGTAATTTGAAATCGTCTTTAGTTGAAATTTTTCGCCTGGTCCCGTGAATTTTGTATTAAAACAATGTTAAAATATCATGGATAGTTCGAATTTTGTTTTGGTTAATTGGAGCTTTTCGTAAGTTGTAATGTACTCTGTAGTATTGTTTTCCTACTTGTAGTTACAGCGCCGTGTTCTATTTTTGGAAACAGGGGAGGCGATGTTGGAATGCGGTCAGTACCCTTCTTCACGCCCCTACCCCTTCCCCGCTCAACAATACGTCTTTGCTTACACGTACAGTTCTGTACTCCGTTAGCCGAGGTCAAACCTCTCGAGCGGTTACGTGCGCTGTTCTTAGTGATTCGATCGTAGTGATATTCTTGTGACGTGCGAGCTTACTTTGTTTTGTTGTTTAGTTTTTGTTTCGTTTTTGTCTTGTTTAGTACATACTGTGCAGTAGTGTTTGTGTGTGTGTGTATGTGTGTGTGGCGTGATGTCACTGTCCAAGCCACAGTCCGATAAATCATTAAATTTGGCCGAAAAAGTAGCGGGGATAAAGAAAGTGGAAAAGGATATTCCTTTTAAGAAACTAATTTAATTGGAATTTTTGGATTATTCGTCTTTTTTCCTGGTCCCTTCAAGTTAGAATTATCCAGGTTCCACTGAATTAACATAGGTTTTAGGATATAAGTGTATAGAAATTTTGTATTACTTTTGGTTCAAACAAACTATATGTGGAGTTTGGGCTATGAGTTTCAGAATATCCTGTATACATATATGAATATCATCTCAGAATGTATTTGTAGACAACATTCTTGGCAACAATTTGTCCAGTGCTAGTTGGTTGTTGATCTTTTCCATTCTTAACAAATGTACGAACCCCAGTAAATGATCGTGAACTGCTGATTCCGACATAGAGTTGAGCGTGGTAAAAGATTGGAATAGGAAGGTAGATTGATAATTTGGTGAGTGATTCACCTTGGGCTTTGTTAATTGTCCTGGCGAATGCTAAAAAAATTGGAAACTTTTGCCTAACCAACTTGAATGGGAGAAAAACATCAGTTGATATCAATTTAGTGCGTGTGTTAAGTACTTGCTGTCCGAAGGATTATCCTGTTAAGACAATACACAGAATGCAGTTGTTGTTTATCTGTTTTACTCGCATCCTTCTTTCATTGATGAACCCTTTGGAAGTATTCATATTTCGCAAGAGAGTCACAATTTCCTTCTATTTGAGTTTCAGTTAACGACGCAGGAGAGTAATTAATTCAATGGTATTGAGATATTCTGTTAAAAAGTAGGGTTCTTCACTCACGTCAATAGTCACGATGTAATCCACAAGTAGGTGTTTCTCATTGATCGTCAATTTTGGCCAAAATAACCTTATTTCTTGTTGCACAATCTTTATTGAAAGATGCAAGAATCACTCGCTCTACGACCAAATAAACCCACCCTCAGTGCACGTATCCTGGTTTCGAAATCAGACCTCCTAGTCACTGGAAAACCAGATTAGGTTAGCTTGATATTTTGGTCCCTGTGACCACCGGTGCAAATGATAATATAATCAAATACATTAAAGTATATTTATAAACATTTTAATTTATATTTATATTTAAATCAAGCGATTGATCCTATGTTATTTAATAAACTATTTACGATAGTCGTCTTAAAATATTTTCATTGTACTATTGCACATAATAATAGGCCCATTGGCTTAT